>JACXGI010014907.1:0-18246 GCA_016801175.1 Esox masquinongy | reverse complement strand
ATGGATTTTCTCTCATTGTTGACCATTTCTTATATGAGCAGTACCTACAGGTGTTCTTATTACCATTGTTAGTGGTAGCATTCTTGTATCTGCCGTGCCCCATCCCCAGGGTCAGGCATCTTCCGGTCCCCAGTGAAGGGGTGCTAGGGGGTGGGAGGGCAGAGCTCCGCTCCCGCCTTCCCGGGTGTGCTGTTCCAGGCTGGTGGCAGGCTTCCGACAAGCCCCCTGCTTTATTTGATTAGACCTGACTATCCTTGGGTCTGTAATTGCATTTGCTTGTTGCTGTGTGTTTAAGAATAGCCTTCAGTCCCCGCTGCCCTCCCCTCCTGCTTTCCCAGCTGCCTCCAAGAGAGTGCTCGGGATAACAAGTCGTCATGACAACCGGGGGCTGCTTGGAGGAGCCACTGACTTGGCAGTTTCTGTCCTGGCCCATTTCTCTTATCGCTCAGTGATTTGTTCTGTCTGCCATTCAATTTGGTCTTGTTTTGTTTGTCATGCATGTGTGCTTCCCCCTCTAAAAGGGACAAAGCTGAATCAAATGTTACATACTGTATGTTGAGTTGCCGGGGAGGGCAAGATTAAGTGCTTTTAAAAAGGGCTCGTATTTCCATTCCTTCATAATTTATTGAGGCGTTGGGTTGAAAAGAGGACAGTGGTGTAACATGGGACTGGGCTGGTATGAATCATAAGCTACCTAAGGGACAAATCAATGATGACAACATGTTTTGGTTGTGCTGAGAGCAGATTCTCATTGTGGGCTGCTTGTTTTCACAGGATTGCAGATGAAAACATCACAGGTCATTTACACTGTGTTTCCTTGTGCCGTGTTAGGTCTGCATTTATATTTGTCTTAGACCATGTCCTGATTGGTGTGGGTTTGTTGGTAACGATACTAACATTCTATGCAAGGGTGGGTAGTCCTGAAAATCTGTACTGAAGGTAAAGTAGGGTTACTTCAATTGTAATTTGCTCAAGCAAAAGTGTGAGTGAAAATGTATCCCCCATTCAAATGCCTCCTTCAAAAACATGCTGATTAGTTCTCACAGTGGGACTTACTGTAAATTAAGTTATTAAGTCAAATTTAAGTAAGTAGTAAACAGTTGCTTCCTTCAAAATACTTCAGTGAGAGTAGAGGTACCGCCCACAGAGAGTAACTAGAAAAGTACTTTCTAGTTTCTTAAATAATTTACGTACATGTGGAACATTACTACCCACCCCTAATGCTATGATACGTTGAATTTGAAAAGTCTGCAGTCCGTTTTGCGTTTGCCTTATTATGATGATACTATTTTGTTCTCGCATTGGGAGCAGCAGTGGAGTATATCATAAACTACAACCTGTCAGCTAATCACAAATTACAGCTGCCCCCAGCCCTTCTCCATGGGAGAATGGGAGGCTTGGATTTCATGAAGCGACGGCTTGGGAAAAGAAAACTATCCCCTGCCAAGACACCATGTGCGAGCTTCTTTAAGGTGCTTATAAATTGTGCCTTGCCGATAGGTAAAGGTTTTGATTTGGTCATGACCCAAGTTCATAAATCTGGAAGATGTAGGGGCCTTGCTAAAAAGCTTGTGGATCAACTGTGAGACCCCCCCCCCTCCCCCCTTCTCTTCATGGAAGGGACTCAAGTCCCATGAGCATATAGCAGGCACACAGAGTGAGAAAGAGAAGCAGAGAGAGAAAAAAGGGGACCATTGATAAATCAATACATTTTGTGCCATTAAACCAGGGTGAACTCTCTCTCTCACCCACACACACACACACACACACACATACACACACACATAGGCATGCACACAAACACACACACACACCACCCACACACTGTGGCCCGGGACAACGTGGCCCATGCCAAAATACCTTTTATTGTTTTAGAGCTTTTTTTCCCCGTTCTATTACCCATTTTGGATCATTAAGCAATTGATTTTTGTTTCACTGGGTAAGTGGTGCACAGGTCCCCCTGGGAAGGAGCTGGAAAAGCCCAGCAGAGAAGCAGCCCCAGCAGGACGTCCTCTAGTTTGACAGGCCCGTCCCATCGCCCACCAGGCCTCTGTTCTAGCAGGAGGACGATGCCGGGGCTTGGGCCCAAATGACATCTTATGTATAAACAGTGGATTGGTTGTGGCCAGAGTTCGGTGGACCCTTTGGCACGCAGGCTGAGTCTGGAATGTAGACACTATTTGACAGAAAAAGTTGAGTTGGCCATAAGCAGGATACATGGTTTGATTCCAGGGATATATGTGTAAAACGTATGCATGCATGACTCTAGGGCACTTAGGATAAAAGTGCCTGTTAAATGGCATATGTTATTGATTATAATGGTGTTCAAACGATTACATTGCAGAATCTTGATTAATCACTGTTGGGTTTTTTTTGCTCAGATTTGGCCGTAAGTAAATACTTCTCCATTGAAAAAGCAATGCATCATCTGGCAGGCTATTCCAATGGATAGGACCATGGAGGCTGACAGCCTAAACAAATGTTTTGGATCTGACCTTTGGAACAACTAAAAGGTCAGTGAGAAAAAAGATGTGAATGTCCAACTGGACAAATCTCAGAAACAAGTCTAATAAGTATTTGGGTCCAAAGCTACATAGTCATTTAAAAAAAAGATGCTAGAATGTCTAACATTCCACAGTAGCTTTAACAGAGTTATACTTGAGAATCAGAGAAGGTCTGACCCCTGGCTTGGTGATTTGTAAATGCACTGGACCGTCCCTCCCATGTTAAACGTGATTAAGATATTTACTAGGGTGCAGTTAAAGGTCCATAGTGGTCTGGTATAGTACTCTAAAGAATAGTGTGCTACTTGGAACATAGCTGAAAGTAATTGTCTCTCAATTGATTATGAAGACGATCTGTGTTCTCCCTCTGGAGAAATCCGGCTGCTGCTCTGCTTTCCTCTCCGTCGGCTCTCCTCACCACGTCCTTCCAGCGTCCACAGACGTTAGCCCAAGTTAGTGGACTAAATAAAGGTGCAGGCTGCGTAGGGGGAGCCTGCTAACGTTACACTCTTCGTCAGGGGGGTGAGACAGTATTTCAGTTTTGTTCAAAGGGCAAGTAAGGAGCCACCGGTTTCGTTTTTGTAGTACAATCATCCACTTCTGTTTCCTTTCTTACTCATTGTCTGGAATTGCTTTTTGGAAAAAAAATTTCCTTTGTTAATTTTTAACTGTAATCATTCTTCTGTGGGACTGAGAAGACACTGCCTGGCTGCTTATTAATTAAAGGGCTCATTGTTAGATGGGTGAATAGCTGAAGTGATGGAGTTGTCTAAAGGCATGAAAATGTGAATGTGGAAATAGAGACAAGGACAAATAGATGAGTGGGATTGAAAGATGCATGTTGCATTTCCTTTTTATGGAACCAAAAGAGTCGAGCCAGACTACATGTTGAGAGAGTGAGTTGACACAGACCTTATATTGAGAGAGTGAGTTGACACAGACTACATACTGAGAGAGTGAGTTGACACTGACCTCATATTGACAGACTGAGTTGACACAGATTACATATTGAGAGAGAGAGTTGACAGACTACAAATTGAGAGAGTGAGTTGACAGACTACATTTTGAGAGAGTGAGTTGACACAGACTACATATTGAGAGAGTGAGTTGACACTGACCTCGTTAAGAGAGTGAGTTTACACAGACTGCATATTGAGAGAGTGAGTTGACACAGACTACATATTGAGAGAGTGAGTTGACACAGACCACATATTGAGAGAGAGAGTTGTCAGAAAGTGAGTTAAGACAGACTACATATTGCAAAGGTATATATGGTGGTGAAAGTGTTGGATGTGTGAGAGAGGGAGATTTCACAGTTACTGTTCAACCCTCTCCAGTTTTCCTTCCTCTTCCCTGTATTCTCTCTTGTCTCTCTCGGCCTGCCCCCCCTCTATGTTCTGTATTAATCCAGGCAGTAGAACAGAGCTGGTGATGTGATTGTAAAGGAGGTTAAGAGTACTCTGCCGTGTGTGTAGCCTGTCTCAGGAAGTTTGAGAGACTGTGTGTGTGTGTGTGTTAAGTAATTTAAATTTCAGTATTTTGAATTGTATTGTGTATTTTGAAAAGTACTTCTCAACATTCCTCACAGCTCTTGTTTGACGGTGGTGCCTATTAGAAATCAATACCCAAAATACATTCCAGTGTTTATTTTTTATTTACATTCAGTGTCCAGAGTAAAATACGGACAGTGCAATCAAACTAAAGTTAAAAGATAAATCTAATCAACCACAGTCATAGCAAGATTTCTTAAAATGTTACCATCACTAAGAATGTATTTGAGAGTGAAAATGTACGGTGTTTTAATAAGAATAATACTAATCATTTATTACAACACGGTTTCCAATAAAGTTGGGGACGCTGCGTAAATTATAAATAAAAACAGAAAGTGCAAATCGTTTAAACCGTATATTCAATACAAAATAGTACAAAGACAACATATGAAATATTGAAACTGAGACATTTTATTGTTTCTTGAAAAGTGACTATATGCCCACTTTGATTTTGATGCCAGCAACACGTTTCAAAAACATTGGGACAGACTGGAATAGTTGTGTAATGCTAAAAAACTGAACCTGGTGGAATATCACACAACTAATTAGGTCAATTGGCAACAGGTCAGCAACATGATTGGGTATTCAAAGATCATGCTAGAGAGGATGGGTCTGTCAGAAGTGAGGATGGGCAGGGGTTCACCACTCTGTGAAAGACTGTGCGGGCAAATAGTGCAACAATTTAAGAGCAACGTTTCTCAACGTAAAATTGCAAAGAGTTTGGGGATCTCATCATCTATGGTACATAATATCGTTAAATGAGTCAGAGAAAAAGCCAGCATCCATGATGGTATGGGTGTGCATTAATGCATATCTGTTAATGCACCATTAATGCTGAACAATATAGACAGGTTTTGGAGCAACATATGCTGCCGTCCAGACGACGTCTTTTTCTTATTTCAGCAAGACAATGCCAAACTACATTCTACACGCATTACAACAGCATGGCTCTGTAGTAAAAGAGTCTGGGTTCTACAGTACGCTGGTCTGCCTGCAGTCTAGACCTGTCCCCCATGGAAAACATTTGGTGCATTATGAAACAAAAAATATGACACAGGAGACTCTGAACTGTTGAGCAACTGCAATCTTATACCAAGCAGGAACGGGAAAACATTTCACTTTCAAAACTACAGCAATTGGTCTCCTCAGTTCCCAAACGCTTACAGAGTATTGTTAAAAGAAGAGGCCCCTTTCCCAACTTTTTTGAAACTTCAAAATGGGCATGCATTTTTCCAAAAACAATAACATTTATCAATTTCAACATTTGATATGTTGTCTTTGTACTATTTTCAATTACACATAGGGATAAATGATTTGCACATTCTATTTTTATTTGCATTTTACGCAGCGTTCCAACTTTTAGGAAACAGGGTTCCTAAAATGAAACAGGGTTCATTTATAGAGCGCTTTTCATTATTTAGAATAATCTCAAAATGTATTAAATATATACATGTAAAAAAATGTATTAAAAAAAACATGTAAGGACAAGAAAAGTGCAGTTATCAACAAAACGCCTTCCTGTATAAAATGTCTTTAGGCCTGTTTTAAATGAGCCCAGAGTCTGCAGTGACTTCAGGTAGTTCGGGAGGGCATTCCAGAGGCTGAGGGCAGTTGAGCTAAAAGCCCAATTCCCCCAAGGAGCAGAGTTTAGTCCTGGGGATGTGGAGGAGCATGCTATCGCTTGACCTGAGAGTGCTGGTGGGGTTATGGAGGGACAGCAGTTCTAACATATAAAGGGGCATTGCCATGAATACACTAGTAGGTCAATGGGAGGGTTTTGAATTCTATCCGGAATGAGACGGGAAGCCAGTGCCGAGATGCCAGGATGGGGGAGATGCCAGAAAGAATATGGTTATTATTTCTGTACTCTAATCAGGATCCTGGTAACACTGTTGTGGATGTATTGGAGTTTCTGGAGTCTTCTACCAGGGATCCCGGTGAAGCGTGAATTGCAATAGTCCAGCCTTATGGAGATAAAGGCATGGACAAGCTTCTCTGCATGAGACTGTGAGAGACGGAGTTTGGCTATGTTTTTGAGGTGATGGAATGACACTTTACCCAGTTGTTTGATGTGGCTGTTAAATGTCAGGGAGGAATCAAACTTTACACCCAGATTGGGGACTGATGGAGAGATGGATGCTCTGTCCTGCGATGGTAAGGTGTGTTATTGTGGAGTACTGGTTGGCAAATCGACGCGAATAAGCTACAGCACATCTGTAGCGCAAATAGCGGTAAACAAAAAGCTAAAACTTTCACAATCTTGTCAGACAGTGCTGAGGCTATAAGAAGCTGCAGGAATAGTCAACTTTATGAACTCTGATTGCTTTTAGTAGAATGTTTACAGTGCAAAGCGAACACAGAGATGGAAAAAGACAAGTCATGCGCAGAAGACCGAATCTGTGAAAAGTAGGTGCCGGAACAAACTGAGGAAAATCTGAGAGGTGCTGGATCTTGTTCCGGCAGGATCCGCCTCAAATTTACCACTGGTGCCAACAAGTCGGGCCTCTGTCTTGCTGCTGTTCAGCTGAAGAATGTTTTGCATCATCCAAGCCCTTTTCTCCTCAAGGCAAGTGTTCAGACGGATTTGGGAACGTTTTTACATATAGTTGGGTGTCATCCACGTACTAGTGGAATAAAATCCCATGCCGACTGACGACAGGACCAAGAGGGAGCATATGGGACCAAGAGCAAACAGGATGGGACCAAGAACAGAACCTTGTGGCACACCGCCGGTGATGTAATGGGTCTGGGACCCAGTCCTGTCTGAGAGGTATGAGTGGAACCAGCTCAGGGCTTGTCCAGACAGTCCAATGGTATCCGTTCTAGGAGGACGAGGTGGTCGACAGTGTCAAACGCAGCACTCAAGTCTAGGAGGATGGTCGACAGTGTCAAACGCAGCACTCAAGTCAAGTAGGATGGTCGACAGTGGATATATGTTTATATATATATATGTTTCTTAGATCTTGAGTAAACCAGGGAGCTGAGCATGAGAAAGATTTTGTATGTTGAAAACACTTTACAATAATATGCAATTTTTTTCATATTGATTCTTTGGTCTATACTGCATCTTGTATGTTTTGCCAATCTCTATGTATAACCAAGCACGTGTTTGCTCTAGCTAGAGAGAAGTGATTACTTCCAGCAGTACATTGTCTCTACAGCCTGAGGCCTCAGATCTACTCTCCCTTTCTGAAAGTGACACTTCAGCATTCTGTCTCTGGCACTGAAGGGAGAGGGAAGAAGAGACACAGAGGAAGGGACAAAGGGAGAGATGAACTGATTTAGCGAAAGAGAGAGAAAGAGAGAAAGACTGAGAGAGCTGTCAATCTACAGTATTGGTCAATGCCTCCCTCATTCTCCTCAGGGGCTGCGGGACCAAGAGTAGGGGGTTTAGAGGGGGTGGGAAGTTATTACACAACTGAGGAGGGCAGTACTTTACTGTTACTGCAAATGGATGGCACTTTCTCTCTCACAGGCACAGACATGCACACGTTTCTCTCTCTTTGTCACACATAGACACACACTTTCTTTATTTCTCTGTCTCACTCTCTGTCTGTCTCTCTCTGTCTCATTTTCCCTGTCTATCTGTTACTGTCTTGACTCTCTTTGTCTCTCACTCTGTCTGTGTGTCTCTGTCTCCTTCTATCAGCCTCTATATCTCTTTCAGTGTCTCTGTCTTTTTCTTTGTCACCATCGCTCTTTCTGTCTCTCTTGCTGTCTGTGTCTCTCGTTGTGTGAGAAATCCACTTTTCTCTGGCCAAACTCTTTACTCTGGCCAGACTCAACACTATGTCCATGGATGTGTTGTTCTTGTCGGCAAGGAGTCTGAATCAGAACACTTCCATGAGGACTTCCAGGTCATAAAAACAACTGAACCTTCTGATTAGTTCCAGAAACTGATGGCCCAGATCTGGAAGAAATGCGTAAAGTGACATTTAGAAACTCTGATGCGATCAGTGATCCAATCTGTGATGACATCTAAACCATTGCAGTCTGTAGCGAACAACAGTGCACTAGATGATTTAAACTTGAGTTGTCTGGAAAGAAAATGACTATTTGGATGACTGAAAACCACAAGGGGCTATTGTGAGTGCTGTTACAATTAAAGATGAATCGCAGGATTTTTATTAAATAGATTTTCAGTTTGAATCGATAGAGAGAAATGTTATATTTAGTTTATATGGTGCCACTGCTAATTTCATTAAATGAGTTGCCGGTTTTACGTGTTTTTTTTAGCCTGTTCTCAACCCTTCGGAATAAAATCCTAACCCTAACCTTAGTACCTAACGATAAATGATAAACGCTGTGTGTGTTTGTGGTTGAGATGTTTTGTTTGTTATTGTGCCGTTCGACTGGTGCAAATCTGCCAGTATAAGGCATTTATGTACTGCATTGCATAAGGTTTGTTGAATGTAAAGTGTGATCAGAAAATATTCCAGAAAATATAAGTCACAAAAACTTTCAAACAAATTAGTTAAAGATTTGAATGTGTAGAGATCCGTGTTGGAGAGAACATGACAGGTGCAACCATACAAATTTGTTCATTGTTGGCAATGTTTTCAGAAGGCACAGAAACAAATACTAGGACCTATCAGTTGGAGCTACAAAATTATAAATACATTAGACTCATTAGTGTGTCTGGAATATGAAAATTGTTGTGGTTTTACTAATGACACGCACAAGCTAACTGTGAATATGGACGACCACTCCAAAATGGATCTAATTAGAAAAATATATTCATCCAGAGTTTTAGAATTCCTCTCAAATACAGGAATGCATTTCTAAACAAACTTCATAATGATGTTTTTTCTATAGCCATGTTACAATGTGAACACGTGCTCCATAATAACATTAAAGGCCATTTTTTATAGTAATTTTCAAAACATTTTTATGTAGACTTGCACAGCGCCTAAAATATTATATCTCATTGCTAAATGATCCACAGAATAACAATATGAAAGAAATTCCATGTTACAGTAGCCTGTTAAAAGAAAAGCTTGTTAAAAGAAAAGATAGTCTTAAATACCGGACCCTATCTCTAACCTTAATAAATAACCCTAACCATAACCTTTTTGGGGTTTTATTGTTGTCAATACAATTTACCCTAATTTCACCTATACACAAAAATGTATCTCCATACTGACATGAACTGTGAGATCACGTTGGCACAAGTATGAAAAGTCCACTCTCAACTCCTCCCACTCTCTCTATCTCCTTGATGGGTATACAGAGGACAAAGACAGGGAGGGCGGAACAGGAAGATTTTTCCCAGTTCCAAATTTGACAGCTTTTGAACTTGTTTTTCATTTCTTATTCATTAGATAAGTAAAAGCTAATCTAGTGATGGCACTCCGCTGCTGCTGCCACTTGATTTATGTCCACTTCTGGAGAGAGAGGAGAATGTATGGCTTTCTCGGGCCACCTAATCTACAACGCAATGCATTCTGTTGCAGGGGGTTTGGAAACAGGCGCTGGGAATTCTTAACAGCTCTCTATCACACACCCACTCACCGTTTCTCAATATACACCTCTCTTTGCCCTTATCTACACTTTCCTTACAGCAATTTTCTTTCTAACAATGTCTTATTCTGTTCTGCTCTCTGCTTTTCCTACCTCTCCTTCTCACTCTCCAGTTCTCTTCTGCCATTCTTATACAGGGCATCTCTTTTAAAGTGTCTACTATAATCCCCATGGAATCATTAGAGGCTGTCAATTGGCTGTGTACTGTATTCTAATTATTTAGCAATTGGTGTGTGCTTGTGTGTGTGGTTTTGTGGGTGTCGGTGCGTGTGTTCATGCATTCCTGGTTGACTGCGTGTTGCAGAGTTATTCTCATCAGACTACACATCTCCTCATTCTATTATTATCTAGCTGTAATAAGACACCGGTTGCATTTCAGAAATGTTTCAAGGCTAAATTAAGTGCTGTTTTGGCGGACTATTTAACAGACAAAAATAAGGCACAATAGAAATCTAATTTAAATTGTTCTGCTTTATTCTGCTAGTTACTCGTCAGTGGTCTATACTTAAACCGTCAACAAACCTACAAAGAAAGGCAGCAGTCGTGAACAAGACAAGACATGAGGAGGTACGCTACGTTGGTATGAAACAGTTGAACGGTTGTGAGGGGAACACACCGTAGAGGATGGAGGAGAAAGAGGAAATGGCCAGGGAAGACAAGATCACTTGAAAGTATTTTTTTTCACTGTGTCTTGACTCCCAGAACTATTTTGTGTGAGTCCCCTAAAGATCAATGTATTCTACAAAGAATGGAGGGACACTCGAGGAAATGATTAGTGAAACAATGCGGGCCGCAAACTCTAAATAATTTATGAATAGGAAAATGAGCATAGGTCATGTGAGGAGGGAAAGAGGCCTGGAATTGATCAAGGGAACGTTGATTGACGAACAACATAATTATAAAGTGTGTGTGTTTGTGTAATGTGTGTTTTTGCATGGTGTGTGTGTGTGTCGCCGACCTGTGCTCTGTGAACTATGGCCCCTCATCAGCGATGCAGCGTACAACCATATCACAGTTAAAGTGTCCGGCTGACTGCCAGAAACCACTAGAGGAGCCCAGACTTTGCAGATTCATAATTTATCTTGATGTTTTTTTTATTTAGTCTTTGTTTTGCTTCCTCCCTCATGAATGACTTGCTGTACAATCTGCGGCCAAACAACTAGGCCATGCCATTACATTGCTGGAAAGCTGTTCTCTCTTATCCTGGGTGAAGGCATGGGAAAAGTTAGGACCAAGCCTCTGTCAGGGCTGTCAGAGGTAACACTTTATTTGACACTTTGTACAGGTGGTACTTAGAAAAATTGCTCCTATATATATTTATATATACAGTATGTATAGCTTGCCAGAAATGGAGGCAGGAGGTGAATGCTGAACCTTTATAGCACACCAGATGATGTATTCATACCCAGGTGTTGTGCAATGTGCTGTAGATGTCATCAAGGCATAAAGCAACCCATGTGGAAGGGCTTCAAGCTTGAAACAACGGTGGTTGCATTTCACTGTGATGTTTCTGGCTGGATTTATAGTTCTATAGCTCTAATTAAAAAATACTAAATCATTTTGAAGAACTGAAGCAAGACACCTTTCCTTGGTCAGAGGGACACATCACTTCTACCATTAAAGGGGAAATTGAGACAGTCTGCACACACTAAAATGGTGTCAGTGCAGCATTCTGAGAATGCAGGGTAGATCATTCTCTGTCGTTGGTTTTATAAAAAGGTCCCAGATTTTTTTTCCTTCATGAAATAGAAGTAGATATGATGTTTCATCCTTTTAGACTACAAATAATATATTTTTTCACGTTAAATAAATGTATTATTATGATCGAAGTGAGTTAAAAGTATCAAAACGTGTCTTGTGCCACTTCTGTCAGTGAATTCAGGAGATTCCAATCCTAGTCATTAGTAATAACGAAGTCGTAACACAGCCATTTGAACTTTAACCCCGGTAACATGTTCAATACAACTGCTACCATTTAAGTAAAGAATAGAAAAGTCAAGTGTCTTTGTCACTGTAAGGATAATGAAATGACCTTCCATCCAGTGTTAGACTTTAACTTAAATAATATACACCACACACAGTCTCTTTCTTCCACTCTGTCTCACACGCGCGCGCGCGTGTCTTATAACACACACATGCGCACACCACACACACACACACACACACACACACACACACACACACACATAAATACACATACACGCCTGTTTCTTACTAATGGAGTCCATCAGTAGAAGCAGCAGCAATAGTGTTTGTTGCATTCTCAGTCTCTCTGATGTCAGTGTGTGTGTGTGTGTGTGTGTGTGTGTGTGTGTGCTACAGACTGAATGGTTATCATGTGTTCCACACTACTGCCTGCTACTACTAATGCAGGAAAGGGCGTTCAGCACTGGAACAACAATGGACTGAGTTCTGTGTTTCGAGGTAATTTTGCTAGTGGAGAAGATGCTTCCGGCAAGGTGTTTCTATGTGTGTCTGCAAGTGAGAATTACGCTGAGAATTCTCAAATCACAAGGAAACAGCCGGAGATTTGTTTGTCATGACACTGAGGGTGGATGGGCTAAGGGTCTATGTGTGTATGTGGTACAAGAGTGTATATGTTTATAATGGTTTCTCCTTTAAGTACCATGGATCTACACAGCCATGTCAGAAATGTAATTTAGCACAACCTTCAGTGTACAGTGACGTTTCTACAATAAGCTACCCATAATACAATAAAAGAATGAGTGACATACTGCGTATTTTCATAAAAAAAATGTAATTGTTATAAATTTAATTATACTATATCATGCTTCCATGAGAATATCTAGTTTTGTTACCCAAGCCTGCTGGTGGTTTCATTCGATTTGCATTGTTATCATTCAAACCAACGTGATGTTCATTCGATTGGAATCACAAATATGTGCAGGGAGGCAAGCAATGCTATTGCTTCTGTTGACAGTGATACTTCTGTCCATGGTTCTGTTTTAACAAAACTGGCAATATGAAAGTAGAGACAGCAGACCAGTGGTATTTCTTTCAGTTTTCTTATTGGCATTTTCTTCATATATATTCATAGAAAGTAGCTAATGCATGATTCATATCACAAAAATTTCCTGTCTCATCCTAACAAGTTCCTGCAGGCTTCTACCAAAGAGATAGCTGCTGAAAATCGAAGAAATTATGTGGCGGTTGGAGAGGTAGACAGTAACGTTTGTAAAACCTCCGCTGTTGCAAACCGAATGTTGGCCTGGAAGCAAGAGGAAATCATTTCTAGATGCATTTCTATTGTTTACACTATTCTTAAAAGAGAGTGGACACTTCACTGATTTAATTGACAGAGAAACAAAGGCTGACAGACTAAGAAAGGACATGTTAAAGGGTAGAGAGGGATATTAAATCCTGGTCTCTGGCAGTAAGCTGCATATATGCGTGGAGCCAGGAGTATTTCCACAGGACCAGGAGTATTACCACTGGACCAGGAAAATTACCACTGGACCAGGAGTATTACCACTGGACCAGGAGAATTACCAATGGACCAGGAGAATTACCACATGACCAGGAGAATTCCCACTAAACCAGGAGAATTACCACTGGATCAGGAGAATTTCCACTGAACCAGGAGAATTCCCACTGGATCAGGAGTATTACCACTAGACCAGGCAAATTACCACTAGACCAGGAGAAGTACTACTGGACCAGGAGTATTACCACTGGACCAGGAGAATTACCACTGGACCAGGAGAATTACCACTGAACCTGGAGAATTACCACTGGACCAAGAGAATTCCCGCTGGACCAGGAGTATTACCACTGAACCAGGAGAATTTCCACTGAACCTGGAGAATTCCCGCTGGACCAAGAGAATTCCCGCTGGACCAAGAGTATTACCACTGGACCAGGAGAATTTCCACTGAACCAGGAGAGTTACCACTGGACCAGGAGAATTCCCACTAGACCAGGAAAATTACCACAAGACAAGGAGAAGTACCACTGCACCAGGAGAATTCCCACTGAACCAGGAGACTTACCACTGGACCAGGAGAATTTCCACTGAACCAGGAGAATTACCACTGGACCAGGAGAATTCCCACTGGACCAGGAGTATTACCACTAGACCAGGAAAATTACCACTAGACCAGGAGAAGTACCACTGGACCAGGAGTAATACCACTGGACCAGGAGTATTACCACTGGACCAAGAGAATTACCACTGAACCAGGAGAATTACTACTGGACCAAGAGTCTTACCACTGGACCAGGAAAATTGACATTAAACCAGGGGTATTACCACCAGACCAGGAGAATTACCACCGGTCCAGGAGAATTTCAACAGGACCAGGAGAATTACCACTCGACCAGGAGAATTACCACTGGACCAGGAGAATTATCATTGGATCAGGAGTATTACCACCGGACCAGGAGAAATGCCACTGGATCAGAGAATTACCACAGGACCAGGAGAATTACCACTGAACCAGGACAATTTCTACTGGACCAGGAAAATGAATATTGAACCAAGAGAATTACCACTGGACCAGAGAATTACCACTGGACCAGGAGAATTACCACTGGACCTGCAATCGTACCACTGGACCAGGAGAATTACCACTGGACCAGGAGAATTACTACTGGACCAGGAAAATGAACATTGAAACAGGAGTATTACCACTGGACCAGAGAATGACCACTGGACCAGGAGAGTTACTGCTGGACCAGGAAAATGGACATTAAACCAGGGGTACTACCACCAGACCAGGAGAATTACCATCGGTCCAGGAAAATTTCAACTGGACCAGGAGAATTACCACTGGACCAGGAGAATTATCACTGGATCAGGAGTATTACCACCGGACCAGGAGAATTGCTACTGGACCAGAGAATTACCACAGGACCAGGAGAATTACCACTGAACCAGGACAATTTCAACTGGACCAGGAAAATGAATATTGAACCAGGAGAATTACCACTGGACCAGAGAATTACCACTGGACCAGGAGAATTACCACTGGACCAGGGGTCTTATCACTGGACCAGGAGAATTTCTTCTGGACCAGGAAAATGAATATTGAACCAGGAGAATTACCACTGGACCAGAGAATTACTACTGGATCAGGAGAATTACCACTGGACCAGGGGTCTTATCACTGGACCAGGGGTCTCATCACTGGACCAGGGGTCTTATCACTGGACCAGGAGTATTACCGCTGGACCAGGAGAATTACTACTGGACCAAGAGTCTTACCACTGGACCAGTAAAATGAACAATGAACCACAAATATTACCACTGGACAGCATATATGCACTAGATTATTTATTTCTGTGTAGTGATTTCCCAGATAAAACAGTGAACAAAAATCATCTCTTTGTCCCGTAGACTTATCCGTTGTATGCAGCATTTTAAGCACAGTTCAGAATGTGATGTCCAATCACAATGCTTGTTTTGACCAAGCCGTTGTAGTGTGAAGAATGGGGCTAGAGATTTACAGGTTGCTCTGCTGTGAGTGATGTGTGCTGCTCTGTGCTGCCTTCTAGCTTTGACTTCTGGTAGTACCCACTTCTATTTTCTCACTCACTGTCTTTAGGTCTCTCCACCATTTTTCTCTCCATCCCATCCACCTCCACTATATTTTTCTCTCTCTTTTGATATCAGCAGCCAGGTTGATATAAATAATGCATCAAAACATTAAAAACACCAGCTAGGCTTTACTAGTGATGAAAGTGAGGGATGAAAGGGAGGGAAAAAGAGAGAGAAAGAGAGGGGAAAAGAGTGATGAAAGAGGGAAAGAAGAAAAAATATTAGTGGGAGAAAGGAGGGAGAAAGGGGTGACTGGATCATAACTTGTAATAAGGAAAGAGTAGTCCTGGAATTTTCACTGAGGAGATTGTAAAAATAATAGCAGTAATAATAATGTACTAAATTGTTCTCCTAATAATGTCAGCCTGTAGTTGTTTACTGTGTTTACTGGTCGTTTACTTTAGAACCAAACATGACTTTACTGAATTCCATCTAATCCAGAGTGTTAACCCACTTACCATGAATATCCTTCACTGATTGTTTTGTTAGTGTGTACATTGTAATTGCAGCAAATTGGGAACTGAAGACCCATGGTAAATACTTCTATGATGGATAGCAGCCATGACATGTCATAGCATTCAAAAACATCAGACATAACTTGTCATAACCTGTTATAATATTGTCTTACCACCGTCATGATACGTCAATGTAGACTCGTTGTGACATTTATTAGTAATTTATTAAGCTCCATAAACATGTCAAAACCCACACAACTTATAACCTAAGACAAACCATTCAATCAAATTGAATGCAGGAGCCGGTTTGAGGAGAAGCACAAGATACCCTCTTTGGGACTGATGTTGATATTATTCTGATAATGCTTCCTGACAGTATCATCATGTCAAGTGATGAAGAATGGTCATAGGTCATGCCATTGTTATAAAGTGTATCCAGTTGGGCCAAGTAAAGTGATAGAACGTTCATAATGCTTCTTGAAATTGTCATAAAGTGTATAAAGCTATTCCAAATATGACAGGATTTTAATAACACCTTAATGTCATAATACAGCACACACATAAATAAACACTAACATGAATTTCCATGACTACAATTCATGTGAAAAGATTTATTTCACATAACCAGACAATGCACAGAGAGCAAGAGAGAAAGACAGAAAGAGAGCAAGGGGTTGTCGGGGGTCAGTCGTATAGATTTCAGCGAGAAGTGCCGAGCGCTGCACTGTGTTTCTGTCAACACTGCTGCCACACACTGTTGGAACAAATCAAATGATTTCATTTTGATATCCAGAGGAGATGGGAGACCGGAACCATGTGGTGAAGGACAGGTAAAAAAGAAGTGCACACAGGAGCTCTGGTCTGAGAAGTTGGTTAGTTAGGAAGTTGGTCTCCATCCTTGCAAATAGGAATCTAGTTCATTAGTTGAATGACTTGGTTTTTGATACCAAGAACAAAACAAAGGGAACATAAAACATTATGAAGTGAATGTGAGAAAATAATGCATCTCACTCTAATGTACCTGTTTCCACCAGTGTGTCTGTCCATAAGGCTACATGCAACAGGACACATGGTGACAGCTCATTCAATGTTTTTGATTTATCCTGTGGGTAATGACTAGCATATTTCTTAGAAGTAGTGTTATTTCACGTTAATGACTTCTCATTCTCTTCAGCAAAATAACATTTTCTGTGGAGAAAAATCAAATGCCTGCTGTAGCTGGCTGGGTTAATTTACTTCCATACACTATATTCCCAGTCATGGATGAAATCCAAAGATTATAGAAAAAAATATTGATCTGAATTAGCTAATTTCCTTATATGAACTTTAACTCAGTAAACTAATCTTATGTTCATATTTTTGTTCAAATTATTTACAAGTTGTTTTTTGAATTTTTATCTTGGTTATAAATTAACCAAGATAAAAGTTGTGTAGGTTATAAATTAACATTACATATCACAACATGTCTACATTTATGTTTCATGACAATGTTATGACAATATTATAACAGGTCGTGACAATTTATGTCAACTGCTATTATATGTTATGACACGTTGTGACTCTAGCTGTCATTAAAGTCTTACTGAACAATGTAGCTTACATTTGACAGTATAATCATTAATCTATCCAGTGTACCCATCTTAAGATGGCTAGATGAAAAAAAAAACACATATCAAGTCAGCAAGTTAAGTGATCCATACTAAAATACTGTGGCAATCACCAGTCAGTGCAAGTTTTCATGTACTTCTCTGGGTTTTCAGACATTTTTGGAAGATGGGCTGGGGCTTAACTTTGCCTGCCCCTTGTAGGTGTCTTTGAACACATGCCCAGTGTTGTGAAGTAGGGTTTCAGAATAGTCTGAACATTATGAGGTTTGATACACCACCCAGCAAACCCACACACACACACACACACACACACACACACACACACACACACACACACACACACACACACACACTCTGCTACTCTACTCACTGGCATGAAGTTTGGCATGCAACGCTGGGTTGTCTCCAAACACTACCGCTGCACCACCGACAGCATCCTGGCCAGAACCCCTGACCACAAGGACCGACAGTGGGTGGTTCAGATGGCCCAGTACCCCAGGCCAAGCTTACACCCATCCAGGACATCTATCCAGACAGTGTCTGACCAGAACACCTGACCCCAAGGCCCCACAGCGGTTAGTTCAGACGGCCCAGTATACTCGGGCCAAGCTTACACCCATCCAGAATGGCCTGCTTTGGACAGCAGCATTATAACGAACTACACACCCCAGCTCAGAGATGCCTTCACTTTACAAGCCATTGTACTGCTCCATACTTAAATCAGATTTACTGACCACAGAAAAACTTCATAATTGCTGCTACAAACTCCTTTTTTACCATTCATTAATGCTCAGATTGTTATTCCCTTTGCAAAATGTAAACATCCCCTCTCATCTGCCTGACACGAGTGTAAAACAGTAACTGTTCTGCTCAATGCTTTGTTGACCCCTTTTGTTTATTTGCATTCCTATAGTTTGTAGTACTGTCCACATTTTTATCTGATTATTGACTATATTGTTTCTATGGTTCTTGTATTGTCATGATGAATTTTCCCCTCCCCCAACTCTCTATCACTCTCCCTCCCCCAACTCTCTATCACTCTCCCTCCCCCAA
>JACXGI010014906.1:0-18255 GCA_016801175.1 Esox masquinongy | reverse complement strand
TATGGGTTAGGGTGGCAAGACGGCCTTTTCTTACAAAGAAAAACATCCAAGCCCGGCTGAAGTTTGCAAAAACAAACATCTAGTCCCCTAAAAGCACGTGGGAAAATGTGTTATGGTCTGATGAAACCAAGGTTGAACTTTTTGGCCATAATTCCAAAAGGTATGTTTGGTACAAAAACAACACTGCACATCACCCAAAGCCCACAGTGAAGCATGGTGGTGGCAGCATCATCCTTTGGGGCTGTTTTTCTTCAGCTGGAACCGGGGCCTTAGTCAGGGTGGAGGGAATTATGGACAGTTCCAAATATCAGGCAATTTTGGCACAAAACCTTCAGGCGTCCGTTAGAAAGCAGAAGATGAAGAGGAAGTTCACCTTTCAGCACGACAACGACCCAAAGCACACATCCAAATCCACAAAAGCATGGCTTCACCAGAAGAAGATTAACGTTTTGGAATGGCCCAGCCAGAGCCCAGACCTGAATCCAATTGAACATCTGTGGGGTGATCTGAAGAGGGCTGTGCACAGGAGTTCTGTAATAAAATCAAAAGGTGCTTCAACAAAGTATTAGTTTAAGGGTGTGCACACTTATGCAACCAGGTTATTGTGAGTTTTTTATTTTTCCCCCTCAAAGATTTCAGTTTGTTTTTCAATTGAATTGTTCACGTTATCGGTCACATTAAAGGTGGAAAAAGTTCTGACATGATTTATCTTTGTCTCATTCTTTTATATCACAAGAACCAGGCATTTTAACAGGGGTGTGTAGACTTTTTATATCCACTGTATATCTGGAACGTAGTCTTCATTTATTTGTTCAAATTTTCAATCCTCCATTCTGTGACCTATTTCATTAGTCAGGGCTATCACCGGTGTATCACGAAGCACCAACACCATTCCTGATTCTTATACAGATCTTGAACTACAAAACAAATTAAACTCCAAACCAGGAGGAAGCCTGCCTCTTATTTATTTGTGACTCTGTGAAAAACAGCTCCTGCTCAACCTCCTTGCTCTGTTCTTCTCCATAAGGTAGAATCTTCAAGAAACCCAACACCCCTGTTCAGCTTCTCCTCCCCTGAGAAGCCCGGTACCCCTCCCTAAGGTAGAATCTCTAAGGTAGCATGGTATCCCTAAGGTAGCAAGACTTACTTGGAAGATCTATTAAACATATCCATAAAAACATAAACAACACTTTGTAAACCCCCCCGAGAATGAACCCCCGACAAAACATCTGCCCAAATATTACCTCACCGGACGTCTGGTCATAAATTTGTATCCATAAAAAAATAATTTTTCATAACCCTTTTGACCTTTCACCGCAGTCACAGGTACCAAAGGTCAAAGCAATTAATCATAGAGATACAAGGCGCCGTCTACCTTATTCTTCTAACAGTTCTGGTTCTAATTGATCTCAGTGCTGCATTTGACACTGTAGATCATAGAACACTTCTGGACAAGCTGGAAAATTGGGGAGGACTCTCTGGGGCAGTCCTTAATTGGTTCAAGTCTATATAGATGGCCAAATTTACTTTGTCACCATTAGCAATCATGAATCTGCTAGGGTGGCTATGACATGCGGAATTCCCCAGGGATCAGTTCTTAGACCGCTTCTGTTCAATCTCTATATGCTACCTCTGGGCCAAATTCAACAGAACAACAACATTAATAGTTATGCAGATGATACTCAAATATAAAGCTCTGGAAAAAATTGAAGAGACCACTGCACCTTTTTCTTTCCTTTCCAAAAAAGTTGGAAAGGAAGGTTTTGAGTGAGGAACAGAACGGTTAAAATTAAGAGACCACTGCAAATTGAACGCTTCAGTTCCTCACTCAACTTTCCTTTTCAAGTTTTTTGGAAAGTAAAGAAAAAGTTGCAGTGGTCTCGTAATTTTTTCCAGAGCTGTATATGGCTCTCGAACCGTATGACAACAGCTCAATAGACTCACTGCATATAGCACATAAATACCTGGATGAACCAAAATTAAACCAAGATAAAACAGAGATTATTGTGTTTGGCAACAAAAATAAGAGAAGTAGTATTAGTGGATTCCCGTGCTCTAAAAACCAGGGACCAAGTGCATAATCTTGCTGCTCTGATAGACTCAGACCTTTGATCATATCAAATTGATCACCAAAACAGCATTCTATCATCTAAAAAATTTAGTCAGAATCATGGGCTTGGTGTCCCAGGAGACTGTAAAACAGCTGCAGCTCATTCAGAATGCTTAACCAAGTCCAAGAGAACAGAGAACATCACCCCAGTTCTTATATCTTTGCACTGGCTTCCAGTCAGTTACAGAATAGATTTTAAAGTGGTGCTTTTAGGCTATAAATCACTGAATGGTTTAGGTCCTGAATACATTTCTGATGTGTTTTAAGATTATAAACCGAGCAGGGATCTTACATCCATGAACTGAGGTCAGCTAGTAGAGTCCAGAGTCCAAACTAAACATGGCGAAACTGCATTTAGCAGTTATGCTGCATACAGCTGGAATACACTACCAGAAGATCTTAGACGTGCCCCACACGTATCAATTTTTAAATTCAGGTTAAAAACACTCTGTTCACATGCCTAAGACTGAGCGCTTAAACTTTACCACACTGTTTAGCCTTACTGCTTTTATAGTTAAATAGCTTCCTCACAGAATCTACTACAGATTCAGTATATTTCGTTTTTATTGTATTTTTATTTTTTTATTCTATGTAAAGCACATTGAATTGCCTATTTTATGTATGGTTTTGTTTCAGTATTTGTTTTTATTCAATTGTGTTTTAATATTTTTCTTTTTTTCTTTTTGTTTCGTAAAGCACATTGAATTGCTTCTATGTAAGAATTGTGCTATAAAAAAAAATGTGCTTGCTTGTTGGTTGGTTGGGCTACATCTTTACAACATGGTGTGTAGCATTTGGAACTTGAAGTCACCAGTAGCTCATTATATGCGGGTTAGCCTACAAGCATTACAAACATCACACACTGCCTGTAAATGACCCAAATATTGTTTCTCTGGTTAAGTCGTTTTCTGACGCTAATGCTTTTATTTTGAAAATTCAGAAACCGGAAAGAAAATGTACGGCCACAAAAGGAGAAGGAAAAAGCGATCAAACGAAGGCATACAGTAATATTGTTTAGCACCTGGCGTGCCTTTTTATGGTTTTGCTGAGATTGGAGAGTACAAGCTTGCAAGTTAAGCTAACGTTAGCATACTGCCATTAGCCTGTTACTTGAGAGATACTACAGCGAAATGTATGTAAAGGTGTTGTGTTTTTCTTTGTTTTTCTCAGCTCTTACGGTGGTTCAAGAGATTCAAGGTGTATTAAAGATGTCAGCAAAGGGACAATAAAGCTTTATGAACCATCAGTCAATAAAGAGCCAGACCATTATTCAGCCGGGGAAGCTACACTGCCAAACAATGGTAAAATTAGACCTAAGCGTACCAGCTGACAACAAATACAGACAGAGGTTCAAGTAAAAATTGAGTTGCAAAGGACCCAGATATCTATTCAATGTAATGTGTAGTCTATGTGTAAGTTGATGCTGTCAAAACTCGGTGTCCGCTACTCTAAATTTGTCGGTGAGTTTTCCCAGAAACATAATAAACGACAAATACATTTATTCAGGAAACCCATATAATCTACTTATGATATTTCATTATAAGCTTGCAGATGAAATCACAGTATACAGCAAGGTAGACTACAGTGAATGACATATGACAAAATACAGTTTAGAAATACTTTTTTAATGAAACATAATGAAACTCCAAGTTCCCTCCCCTTGACTCTTCTGCACCGACTATGGGTGTGTCTCTTCTTGGCTCAGGGCCTATCTGACCAGTCTTATTCAGCTCCACCCCATACCATGTTGTTAGGTAATGAATTATGGCAGCTCCAGGCTGTCTCTGTACCTCTCCCTGAGTTGTGCCTAATATTAACAGTACCTCCAGGCACCAAGAGATAGATAAGACAGTTTGTTTATTTAAGCAGAAGCCATCAGACTTACTCAGTACTCCTCCACATTCTGTTATACTTATTAATAGGTTTGTTCGATTCAATAATCCATTCATTTAATGTTTTACTGTATATAAAATCCCTTTTACAATATCATAAGAAATATAGTAAGCTGTGGTCTCTTACAGTAGTGCACAAACAACTTCTTATCAGTTTGCTCTTCTGGGAATAGGCAATGTTTTCCCAGAACTTTTCCAACTCCGCCTTCCAGAGATGTCCCAGCCAGACATGACCCCCCCACTTGCCTGACTGGTAAATAATCAAGATACATCCTCTCACAAAATATGCTTAACTGAAACAGACCAGTTATGTAGCAGGTTGGTTCATGCCTACATAAGTATATTTTAAGACACAGAATTAATCAATTACACTAGTAAAATATGAAATGCGTGTGAGATTACCTCTGGTATGAATAATAGCCATAATATGCCATTACTGATTATAATAACAGTTAATGGCATATTCATGTTAATACTGCTAATACTGTAATGTTAATACTCTCATTACTGTTAATAATAACAGTAATGAGAGTCTTCCACAGTGTACAAAAGACTGAAGATGCCACTCAGGAAAGACATGTAGACTGCTGCATGGATATTTCGCTATTAAAGATGGACATTATCAATCACGATTGAGAAATCATGAGAAAAATGAAGGGAATGATACCACAAAAATGTGCACATAAAACAGAGGTGAAGAAATACAGAATGTGACACGCACATTGCAGGGGCTTCAATGCCTTTAGTGAAATTAATATATGTATTATTATTATTTAAAATGGACACTGGACACAAGCACGTTGAAGCTTTCAATGTAACATCGTTAAATTTAGAAAATAAAACATTCATTGGATAATACGGACATATATTAATTTTGTTCAAGAATTATTTTCGATAGTCATTAGAAAGCAGCATTAAAATGTATTGATGTATATAATGTTAAACAATCTAGCTTTTTCTAGCAGGCTGTATGGCTATGGAGGCTTACAGGTTCTATACCTTACTTCTTTTGCACATTACACACGTCCTTGTTTTCTGTAAGCTATTAATACAATTCTGTTAGTTGCTTAGGTTATACAGTAGTGCATTCGATTTTGTGTATGATTAATTTAAATTAGGCTTATCAGTATTAGCAGCCCTTTAAGTTGTCCCAGGTGATCATAGGATATCAGTATTCATCCTTTTTGTTCTTTTTGCTTCCACCTACGATGAAAGCCGCCACAACGCCAGCAAGGATAAGACCCAAGCCCGCTACTGCGCTGATTGCCACATGCTGCCGCACCTGGAAAAAACAATGATAAACATGAATCAGAATGAAGTAGTGAATTGGGTAAGAGGAGAATTTTGAATTCAGTAGTAGTATCAGCAAAGATGCTTCAAGCAAATATAATACAACCCCGTTTAATACAACCCCAAAATTTGGGACGCTGTGTAAAATGCATATAAAAATAGAATGCAATGATGTGCAAACCATTCATCCCTATATTTAATTGAAAATAGTACAAAGACAACATATCAAATGTTGAACCAGAGAAATTTTATTTTTTCTGGAAAAAATATGCCCATTTAGAATTTGATGCCTCCAACACGTTTGGGGCAGGGGGCATTGTTAATTACTGTGTTGCATTTGCTCTTCTTTTAGCATTTGCTCTTCTTCTATACTCTATAAGCGTTTGGGAACTGAGGAGACCAATTGCTGTAGTTTTGAAAGGGAAATGTTTTCCCATTCTTGCTTGATACAGTAATTCAGCTGCTCAACAGTTCGGGGTCTCCTTTGTCATATTGTTCATAATGTTTTCAATGGGTGAGGCAGGCCAGTCTAGCACCAGGACCCATTTACTACGGAGCCATGCTGTTGTAATACATGCAGAACGTGGTTTGGCATTGTCTTCCTGAAATAAGCAAGGTCTACCCGAAAAAGACATTGTCTGGATGGCAGAATATGTTGCTCCAAAACCTGTATATATTGTTCAGCATTATGGTGATTCTCTGAATCTTTTAATGATGTTATGTACCGTCAAGGGTATAGGAATGACTGGGGGGGAGAATTTGCCGACTGTCAGAATTGATTTATTGCTTTGACCTTTTGACAGCTGCATATGTGTAAGATGATGTATGATTTTTTTGATTTATGACCAGATGGTAGCATTTGTTTTTCCGGGGGGTACATGTCTAGTTAGAGAAGGAGGGGTAGAGCAGGTGATTCTGTGGGATGAGAGGGGTTAGGTCAAAAGTATTATGAAAAATATGTTTTAATGGTTGTTAATTTATGTCCAGGTTGTTAACAGTTGTGTTTTTGCCGGGGTGTGTGTGTACATGGCCAGTTAGAGAGGGAGGGGTAGAGCAGGTGATTCTGTGGGATGAGAGGGGTTAGGTCAAAAGGATTATGAAAAAGATGTTTTAATTGTTGTTAATTTATGCCCGGGTTGTTAACAGTTGTGTTTTTCCGGTTAGAGAGGGAGGGTTAGAGCAGGTGATTCTGTGGTATGAGAGGGGTAGGTCAAAAAGGGTTATGAGTAAAAGATTGTATGAACAGTCTGAGGGGTGGTAATATTTGTGCAGTTGTTTTTCAGGGGCTTCCTTCTCTGGGAGGAGAGGGTGTAGGGTTTCTTGAGATGCAAGGGTGGGGGTTGAGCTGCAGTTACCTTTAGTTCATTCTCTGAGAGTTACCAATAAATAAGAGCTAGACTTCTCATGGTTTGTAGTTGAAATAGTTTTTTACTCTGTATAAAACTCAAGATGGCGTCTGTGCTTAGTGATACACCCGCGACAACCCAGACTTACGAATTAGGCCGCAGAACGGAGGAACGGAAAAAAAGATACGTTCCAGAAATATACAGTGCGCCAAAGAAGTGTTTTCTTAATGTGTATAGAACTCAAATAACTCTGTTTAAGCATTTGACGGATCAGCATGACATGGCGGATGGAAAAATGATCGGCTTTCTGTTTGATTACCCGGCTTCTAAAGTGAAGTTGTACATTTTAGCCATGGGAGCTGAATATACAAACGACACCTGTGGCGCGGAGTACCAAATCACTGACTGGGAAGTATTACACCATGTGGTGTGTCATGAAATGAAGCCAAGCATGAAAGGTTACACTATCGAGACTGGTTTGGAGATAGATTGGGAAGGTGTACCAAGCTCCACAGAGACAAAACATCACACAGTAAAAATCTGAAAGAAAAATGGATTCCGGTTTTGTTGAGCTTTCTTCCATCAATAGGAAAATAAGCAACGGACACTTTGATAATATACCCGAGGTAAGGATACCTGTTAACGCATGGTGTGATCTGGAAAATGACATGTTTCGGAGAATTGATGAGCTATACGCACAAAGTCAACAATGGCAGAGCGTTGTTAAACTTAGGAGATGTATTGTTGGCGACGATAGTTACCAGCACGATCCACTTAAAGCCAAGATGTTTATGGAAGCAGGAATGATATGTATTGGTTAAAAAAGCCACGCCCCTCTGTCAAAGGATCTAAGCAGTAATAAAAGGGTAGGTTTAAAGTGGACCTTTTCAAAGAACCATGGATTCCTTGATGCCAAAGGACTCCGCAGGGAAACCTATACACCCCGTTACATCACAACTTTGGAAAAGGCCTCTCTCCTATCTGCCTATTACACGCTGTCCTAAAACATCTTTTAACACCATTGCTTGATGAAGATACCCGAGACCAGGAATGGGATATAAGTTCCACAACTGTGAATGAACAGTGCAGCAGTCCGCCTTCTTACTCACCGGTTATGCTGCCTCCTACCCCGCCGCATTAACAGCCTTCCCCACCACCACCATCATCACCGCCACCACCCCCACCACCATCACCTGACCTGCCTTCCTATCC
This sequence comes from Esox masquinongy, assembly GCA_016801175.1. NCBI lineage: Eukaryota > Metazoa > Chordata > Actinopteri > Esociformes > Esocidae > Esox > Esox masquinongy. The sequence continues at coordinate 10,405 of JACXGI010014906.1, read as the reverse complement.
CCCGGATTCGGACGTTTTTGATGGGGGACTGAGTCTGATTTTTGTGAACGCCATCAAGGCTTCCATCGTAACACTTTTGGAGATTGTGATCGAGGAGCACAAAAAAGAAAATTGCAATGGTTGTCTTACAGGCCATGGTAGTCAGCGGCAGCATCAGAGTCTCTATGAAGTATTATTATATCAACCATTTTGACGCTCTCGTCAAGCGACTGTGGACTGACCATTTCATACCAGCATTGGCCAGAGCTCTGAAATCCTTGGGACTTAAAGTTGAATTACCTACAGTCCATGGAATTTCAGAGGTTTTTCTAAACAAGCTGAAAGAGTCAACATACATCAGTAAGACTCTGAACAAGATCTTTGATTCGCTGCTGAGCAAGAACAAAGACCATCAGGGCCTGGTAAACGAAGTTGTTATTTTTTGGCAGAACATATCTGAAGATTTGTCTCACAGTCAGGCTGTTTCATGAAACCCATAATTGCTATAATGGGTAACTGTTTATGTAGGTTATTTGAGAGAACAACTCAACAATTTCTTTTGAGAAATGTTACAGATCTTATGATGCAAATTATTGAAAGGAAAGTAAATGATTGTTCACTCTACACATCCCAAACTTTTGTTAATGTTGAACGTGTGCAACGAATGGAGGAAATCTTGGATCGTGTCCATATGACTCAAAAATGGTTACACTTGATATCGTTAGAAGTAGATGGCCCTTTAGAAAAATATTTGTCTAAAGGTTTATGTATTTACTTTGAACCACAGATGACATGTAATGTGAATCATCTAATTTGTTTGTATGCATATATAATCGATGTGTGTGTTTTAAAAATACAGAGCCATAAGCCTGTAAATGTAATCAAAGTATTCAAAGGCATGAATTATTATGTAACCGAGAAAACTGATTTGAAACTATTGATATTGTAAGCATGTAAACTGATTTTAAACTCCTGATATTGTAAGCATGTAAACTCTTGATTAATATTGTGAATAAATTCTCCTCAACCTTTTCTATAAGTGTCTGATACATACTTTTGTCATAACCATAATAACGAGAATTAGGAGGATGGAGCAGCTAATGAAAAAAAAATATTTTAATCCCTCTCACCAGGGGTCTTTCAGGGGAAAGGAGCGACTTCAGAGAGCTGTTGTGCAAGAAACAGGAAGTAGTATAAGTGACGGACCTGTAACTGATTGGCTGTCCGGCCAGGACGCTTATACTCTCCATAAGCCAGTGAGAAAAACCTTCCCGCGAAATAGGGTGTTTACCACTCATCGTTTATCCCAATTCCAGACCGACTTGTGTGATATGCAAGCTTTTGCTGATAAAAATGATGGAAATCGCTACATGTTAACGGTTATAGACATTTTCTCAAAAGTAGCTTTTGTGAGACTGTTAAAAAATTAGAGCAGGGCTGAAGTGACTAGGGCTTTTGCATCTATTTTGAAAGAGAGTGGAATTCCCAAGAAAGTCCAAACGGACTCTGGAAAGGAGTTCTTTAATCGTACATTTAAAAAATTAATGAACGAGAACAATATTATCCATTTTGCTACGGGTTCTGATTTAAAAGCTTCCGTTATTGAATGTTATAACAGGACTTTGAAGGAAAGGATGTGGCGATATTTTACAGCTCATAACACACGGCGTTATGTCGACCTGGTAAAAAGTTATAACAACAGTTATCACAAGAGCATACGTATGACACCGTTACAAGTAACATCCGAGAACACACTTGAAGTCTTTAAAAATCTTCACGGTTGGTTTCCCCTTCGTAAAAAGAAAGCCATTGCTTTTAAATTCAAAAAAGGTGATATTGTGCGTGTCTCAAAGTTGCGAGGTGTTTTTGATAAGAAATGTGAACAAGGTTACTCTGATGAATTATTTTCAGTGATGGAATGCGTACCGCGTATACCGCCTGTTTATAAGCTAAGCGATTATGATGGAGTCTGTCGAGGGTACCTTTTATGAACAAGACCTTCAAAAAGTGAAGATAACTAAAGACAAAGTTTTTCACGTAGATGAGATTTTGAAACGAAAAAAAGTTAAAACACGCATTTGTCAGGTGGAAAAACTGGCCTGAAAAGTTCAACAGCTGGGTCATAGAGTCGGAAGTATTGGACGCGACAGGATAAAATAACTACTGCTAAGGTGTGTTGTTCATAACTGATTTCAAATATCATGGAAACATCAGGTTTTTATCTGACTCTGCCCAGCAATGCCTCAGCCGAAATATATCCAAACAACAAAAGTTCTAATTTCACAACAAATTTTGCCAAACCGATAGAGCTACAGGGGAGCTGGGAGTTAGGTCTCGTGGAGATTATATATCCGCATAGCTGGACAAATATCCTGAAAAATGATTTTGAGTTTTTCTACAAAATAGACTCTAAACACCCTGAAGCTATCAGACTCAAAACCGGTTAATATAAAAACATAGAAGCGGTGGTGGATGAACCAGGCCTTAAATGAGAAGATTAAGAATGTGTTTTTAGGTTATGACAATATTCAAAAGCGAGTAAAAATTGTGAGTGAGGAAACCCGTCAGCTATCAAGACTCGAGGCAGTTTAGCCTACATATTAGGGATGCGTTCTGACAGATGGCTGGAAACAAAAGATAATTTGAGCCCATTGCCTGTAGACATACACGCAGGATTTTATAACATGTTTGTGCACAGGGATATTATATATTTTCAAAGGGTCGGAGACAGTTTAGTGCCACTCCTACGGACAGTTCATATACAAGGAACAGACGGAGATATTATCACAATTAATTATGCGCGGCCACACTATGTACCTGTAACCAGGAAGTATATTGAAAACATACAGATTGAGATTGAGACAGATCAGAATAAAAATATAGTGTTCGATTGGGGTAAAGTGATTGTTAAACTCCACTGTACAATCGTCTTTAAATGTTTAAAGATGTTATACAATCCGCAACTTGACCCTAACCGGTACATATCTTATTATGTTGATCAAGTAGGGAACGGACTCCCTGGTTATTATGGAAACCCTACTATTTATGGTTCAGGGGTTGGCAGTATATTTCGTAATCTGTTTAGAATGGTTTTACCACTAATGAAGAGAGGCTTTAGTATCTGAAACATGCCGCAAAAAATATTGTGAGTGAAGTTATATCGGACGTTATGAGTAAACATACAGCATCAGATCCTGAACAACAAAGAGGATCCGGTGGACTCATGATGTTGGTTCGCAGAACTAAAAAGATGGTGTGCAGATGCCTCCCCCTAAAAAGCCAAGGTCAGCGGTTAAAATAAAATCAGTAAGTCAGAAGCGGCGCGAAGGCAGGAGGTCTGCAAAAGGAATAGGTGAAAGTATTTTCTAAAAAAATGGCTCTTTTACATCGAATGTCAGCTGAAGCAATAAGAACGGAGCTCGACCTTTTTTCGGCCCCCATGACTCAATTTTCTATAGATAGTGCAAATTGTGTCGAGATCATGCCGATCTCGGCCCTTACAGAGAACAGCCCCATAGAATTCTTTATCCCCGGTCACGGTGAGCAATACTTGAACCTGAATAACACTGCTAAATGTCAAGTGACCAAGAAAGTTGGCGGTAATATTCCAGCTGATGCCAAGGTGGCTTTCATTAATTATCCTCTGGCTACCATTTTTTCACAAGTGGACGTTACATTAGGAGATCGACTCATCAGTCAAAGCAGCTCTAGCTATGCCTACAGGGCAATAATGGAATGTTTACTAAATTACTGTGTAGACACACTAAATAAACAATTTGCAGCCGGTTTGTTTAACCAAGATACAGGAGGCGGTATGGAGTCTGTCGACCCCGCAGCCGTTCCACCAGCTGCAAATAGAGGGCTGATAGCTCGAGCCAGTTACACTAGAAATTCCCAAAGGGTGGATCTTTTGGGAGCAATACATCACGAGATTTTCTTTCAAGAGCGTTTATTCCTAAATGCCGTTGATTTAAGAATCAAGTTATCAAGAGCAAAAGATGAATTTTGTCTGATGGCTGCAGCCGACGGAGATTTTAGCTTAAAAGTGCTGAGTGCCTCGCTGTTTGTGAAAAAAGTTTCTGTATCTCCGGCCGTTTGTTTAGGCCATTCTCAGGCCTTAATGAAAGGAAATGCCCTTTACCCCATTCAAAGAATTACCATGAAAACATTCAGCATACCCAGAGGCTCTGGAATTTCCAGTCAGGACAACCTGTTTTTGGGATCGCTACCCCGCTACATTGTTATCGGACTGGTTGATCACGAAGCCTGCACCGGCAGTTTTGATAAAAACCCCTTCAATTTCCGTCATTTCAACGCAGAGTATGTAGCCCTCTGTCAGGATGGACGTCAAATTCCCGCTAAGGCCTTCCAGCCGAATTTCAACAACGGTCTATGCGTTAGAGAATTTTATAATCTATACCTGGCTACGGGGAGACATTTAAAAGATCTGGCTTTGCCCGTTGAGAGAAAAGATTACGCATCTGGCTATGCCCTGTTCGCTTTCAACTTATCCCCTGATGATGACAACACAGCCTTTCATTGGTCTCCATAGGCAGCCTGCAACTGGAAATGCGCTTCCGGGAACCCTTAGACCGTACGGCTACAATGATCGTGTACGCATGCTCCGATTCCATCTTGGAAGTAAACTCCCGAAGACAAGTCCTGGTGGATTATTATTATTTAAAACAAGGATGAACACCCAAGAGATTGAGAGTTTTATGCAACGAATGGTCGGAAAGCAGTTCCGCGGAGTATGGGCTTGTGACGAATTACCTAAGGATACTTGTAGTAATAGACTCGCTATGTTCATTGTTAATACCCATCCAAAATACATGCCTGGGGAACACTGGCTCGCCGTGACTTTAGAAGAGGAAGAAGGCAGAAAAATCACAACTTTTTCGATTCCTACGGGTTTCCACCGGGATTTTCTCAAATCAATAAAACAATTTCTAATCAGAAACGGATTCAAGATATATTACAGCACTAAACAAGTACAGGATGAATTTTCTACAACCTGTGGTCATCATTGTATTTTCTATCTCTGTCAAAGAGCCAGAGGGCTTTTATATGAAGATGTTATATCACAATATAGTGATGATTTAAGAAGTAATGATGCCATGGTAGATTGTTTTGTTAGAAAATCTCTGAAGTGTTTAAATGTACTCCCTTTAAAACCTTATCCGCAATGTGCATGTTCAAGACAAATGTTTAAAGAATGGCATAAATGCTAAGTTTTTTTTTTGTCAAATGTATTTTTATTGAAATAAAAATCTCATAACACTACAATTATCGATTGTGTATTTATTCAGTAAATTGTAACCAGTCTTCGGTATTCAGTCTTTCAAATGAGTTTCTTTTGGAGGGAACCGATTTTAAATTCTGTATCTGTTGACAAATTTTATAATTAGCCACACCTGCCAGAGGTAAATTGAGATTAGCCATGGTCTCAAGAAAATGGGTCCATCCTAGAGGTCTTCTGTCTTGGGATATCTTGTGTGAGGCAGTTACATTTTTGATCAAGTCTATCATATTACAGCCTCTTAAAATTTTACCATTACTGATGAATTCACCCTTGTCATTCCAGCCAGCTCTTCCTTTTGACCCCTTTATTTTATTCATAATGTATACAACATTTTTTTGGCTACGTGCTGGAGTATGCTCGAGCATGTTACTCATAACAGCATCCTCATCTATGGTGTGATCCTGTAAGCTCCCTGGAACAAGAGGTTCTGTAGCCGCCGTTTCCGGTAGGGAGAGGGTCAAGTGTCCTGTGTTATTTTCATCTTGTTTCAACAAAGACAAATACCTTTGTAAGAGTTGAGAGTATTTCTTTGCCTTGTCATAAGGGTTCATTCCTTTCATGTTCAATACATCCTTCATATCCGTATCCAGATCCCTTTCAGCCGTTTGTCTAATAGTTTCAGGACCTTGTTGCTTTAGTTTATCCAGCTGATGTTGAGGCACTAAATACATTTTGGTAGACATTAGCTCCCACTCCTGGGGGCGATCAGGTTACTGAGGAAAGGGAGGGCTAGCCCAAGTATTTTCAAGAACAAAATACACACAGACGGAACTTAAAAACCAAAAGCAAACTATATAAGAAAAGAATGAAAAGCAACACTGACATCTACAAAAAAAGGTAGTAAATTAAGTGCATAACACGGTGCTAACACACAGGACTCAAATACGACTTGGGCAGCTCCCCTCTTTTTTTAATACTGGTCCTTTTATCTGCAAATAGCTTGATCACTGCCTTTGGCTTCGTTCGTTTTTTTAATTCTTCCTGGCTGAGTGGGATGCGCCCTTTGAGAACATTCAAAACAATCTCGCAGAGGGCCAAAATAAGATCTGAAGAACAATGGACCAAGGCAGACTTGCGTTCTTTAGGGCTGGCTACGACTAGGGCTCTCAAGAAGGGCAAATGTCTTTTTAAACGTGCAGACATGTTTACTTTTTCTTTGTGACGTAAACTGTTGGCAACTCCCACGGGAACAAACCTGTTCTGAGTCTTAAATGTTCTGGTGTAGAAGCTTTAAGGTCTACCAGCAAATAGGAAAATGCTTCTTTTGTTGCGTCTTCGTAACTTTCCGTGAAAAATGCTCGTCTCACTGGATACATTTGCTGAGCCAAAGTGTTAATCTGCAGTTTGTCTCTAGGATTTTTAAACAAAACCATGTAATTGGAGTTCAAGATAATGGTACGTCTATTTTTACCCTGGTGAAACACATTTTGTACCAAATAGAGCACAGATAAGTTTCGATGATGAGTATATTGAGTAAAAGCTCTGGCAATTTCAGGATGTTCACTACCTGCAAACAGCATAACATCCAAAAGATTATTTCTGTTAGGAGGAAAGAGTTGATCATCATTCAATGATTCAGGGATTCCTTCAACAAAGTTTATTTTTATTTTCTTCAACATTTCATCATACATCGGTTGAAAGCAACTGTAACACCACATTAGATTGTCAAAGTTCTGAGTTAATACATGTTCAGAATTTTCTAAAACATTTTTCACAAAATAAGTTTTCCCACTATTGGAAGGTCCAACGACCAGAGCTGAGAAAGGTAAATGCAATCTTGAATCAAAACCTTCTACAAATTCCATCTTATCTAATCAGATGCCGAATGGTAATGTGGTACCGTCTGGTAAAAGCACATGCACAGATGGAAATGTTTTTTATCCCTGACAATTCTTTTGTAAGATGTAAATATTTCCTCACTAGTTTTGTCTTTTATGAAACCCTCTACCAAACGTGTGAGTGATTCCAGGTTTACCTTTGGGGCGTTTTCATAGTTTTGTGTGATGCCTTTGACCTTCAAGACTACGCAATTGTTTTTAGTCCTAAACCCATAACTCTTGGGACCACACGATGACCATTCTGTGATATGATCACCGTCTTCAAGTTCATTTGTTAAACCTCCTAAATAATTGCTCAGAGGGGGCTTCCATTCACCTGGCTTGCTCACATAAACCACAGAATCTGTGTTGTGGTATAGAACTCTCCTCTGTAGTTGTTCCAATTCAAGACGACCGTAAGCTGTCGTGAAAGCTGCAATAATTACATTGACATTTCTGAGACATCTAAGGTAATTCTTTTTATGCCGCCACTGTACCAGAGCAACCTCCTGATTCAAAAATGAAAAATGAGAAATTTCAAAACGGTTTGAAAAAATGAACTCTGTAAATTGCTGGGCTTCTTTAACAATGGATGTTGTCAGCATATTGCTTCTCTGAGCATACTTTCCCCACAAATTGTTCAAAAAAATTTTCAAACACTTCTCTTAGCCTTATTGACTCTAATTTTTTCAGGATCCAAACATATGCCCTCTTTGTCATAATAATCCTGAAAGTACCTGACTTTGCTTTCTTGATCGGTGGCTGATGCAGGATAACCCAAAGCCATCTGCTTGCCTCTCAAGAAAGTCTTGATACACTCTTTAAAAACAGTATCAGATTTTCTGGCAAAGTTCCACACTTCATAGATTTTAGCCACAATGTAATCTTCCTCTAGAGCTTTATTAAACTCCTCAGTAACCCATACACCTGTCAGAGCTCTCTCTTCATCAGAATGATCACAGGGATGTTGCTGATTATTGTTGTCACTGCATGTGCGACAAAGAGAAAAGAAAACCTTCCCATTAGGCGCATGGGTTGGTAACACTGGAAGAAACAAACCTCGAGGAGGGTAAACTGTTGCCTTAATCAGACCGAAATAGTTTTGGGGCAAGTCAAAGTCACTATGAATGATTTCTGGATGGCCCAGAGGAAAGTGGTAGTTGCTCATGACATGAGGATAAAGGGATGTAAAGTCAATGTACTCTATTGTTTCATCCTCTTGGGCTAAATGCCTTAAAGTCAAAGCATTGGTGCGACCACCAAATAATGCATCTCTGGGTTCCAGGGGTTCTGGCATGCCAAAATTATCCATAAAAGCTCGAACCTGAGGGTCAGACCTTTTCAAGTGAGCCCACTCGTGTTCCCACAAAACCACCACTTTCAGACCATAATCAACCTGTAAGGATTTCTGTTTGTCTTGGAACTCTAGATACATGTCACCAAAGATCTTTTGGGTTAAAGCACACATTTCCTGCGGCAAAAAGCAGGATGTACATCCGTGAAAGAAACAACCGTTGTACTCAAAAGCTGTCTCGACACCGTCGATGACTGCATAGCCGTCTACATGATAAGGCCCAAACTTTTTTTCACCCCCATTCAAGGCATGCTGAATAAAGATGTTTTTTGTCTCAGTCAGGTACTCCAACCATTGGATGGAACCACTAGAATATGATTTGTACTGCCTCCTATAGTTATCAGGGGAGAGAATGGCTATAGATTCCTCTGTCATAAAATGAGTACGATAGGTTTTCATACAAGCCGATGCAATAGTTATACAACTCAAGGGATCAACGCCTGCGTCATTGATTACTTTCTCTCTGAACTTGAGACAACCTTCACGCAAGATAGCCACATCATTGTCACAATACATTTCCATCTCTTTATGAAAATCAAAGGTCTCATGACGGACTGTCTCATACCACGTCATAAACTTCTCTCTCTCTTTGACTGCCATTTGATCAGCTCCATACATTTCAGGACTGGGGTAAGGGCCGATGTAACTGTGATTCTCCTCAGAGCTGAAAAAATGCGGAAACCAACCTTTAACAGCTGTTTCAAAACCGAGAGCATCGGGCATTTGAGAGAGTTTCATGGGAAGAAAGCTAAGACTGTCAATATAGCGTTGATCAAATGTGTGATCTATAAAACACAACACCTTGGGTTTCATACCCAGATTTTTTGGGAAAAATTATTGCCAACTGCGCTACTGATCCTCTGCTCTCATCTGGTGGCCGTTTGGTTTCATTACATGCCATTTATACAAAAATGCCTTACCTGTATTTCATAAAATTCTGTTTCATCTCTAGGCTGAAGAACCAACATTATTTGGGGAACCTATATTTTTTACATTTTATTATTAGTTTCAGCCTAAATCAATGTAATATGACAATAAATGCATGGAAATATCAGAAAATAACATGTAAACAAAACTTCATTGAAAATGGGTCGTGGATGGGTTATTCCAGCATGAAAATGACCCAAAACACACGGCCAAGGCAACAAAGGAGTGGCTCAAGAAGAAGCACGTTAAGGTCCTGAAGTGGCCTAGCTGGTATCCAGACCTTAATCCCATAGAAAATCTGTGGAGGGAGTTGAAGGTTTGTGTTGCCAAACGTCAGCCTCGAAACCTTAATGACTTGGAGTAGATCTGCAAAGAGGAGTGGGACAAAATCCCTTCTGAGATGTGTGCAAACCTGGTGGCCAACTACAAGAAACGTCTGACCTCTGTGATTGCCAACAAGGGTTTTGCCACCAAGTACTAAGTCATGTTTTGCAGAGGGGTCAAATACTTATTTCACTCATTAAAATGCAAATCAATTTATAACATTTTTGACATGCGTTTTTCTGGATTTTGTTGTTATTCTGTCTCTCACTGTTCAAATAAACCTACCATTAAAATTCTTTGTCAGTGGGCAAACATACAAAATCAGCAGGGGATCAAATAATGTTTTCCCTCACTGTACTTCTGAAAGACTCATTCTCTCTGGGATGCTCTTTTTATACCCAATCATGTTACTGCCCTGTTGCAAATTCACCAAATTGGTTGTGAAATATTCCACCAGGATCTTTTTTTGTATTACACAACTTTTCCAGGCTTTTGTTGCCCCTGTCCCAGCTTTTTTGAAATGTGTTGCTGGAATCAAATTCAAAGTGGGCATATATTTTTCAAGGAACAATAAAAATGTTCAGTTTCAACATCTGATATGTTGTCTTAGTACTATTTTCTATTGAAAATAGGGTTTAAATGATTTGCACATCTTTGCATTCTGTTTTTATTTCCATTTTACACAGCGTCACAACTTTTTTG
>JACXGI010014905.1:0-18260 GCA_016801175.1 Esox masquinongy | reverse complement strand
AGGGAGGTGTTCCAGGCACGTCCAGCTGGGAGGAGACCTCGGGGTAGGCCCAGGACTAGGTGGAGAGATTATATTTCGACACTGGCCTGGGAACGCCTCGGGATCCCCCAGTCAGAGCTGGCAAATGTCGCTCGGGAAAGGGAAGTTTGGGGTCCCCTGCTGGAGCTGCTGCCCCCGCGACCCGATACCGGATAAGCGGTTGAAGATGATGATGATGATGATGACGTAGGTTATGGATTCTCATTTTTTGCACTAATTCTTCCTACCTGTCCACTCAGTAGCATTCGAAGGGGTTTACCTTATTCCCCCATACTACACTGCTATCCCTGCATTTTAGTTGCACATGCTACCTCGCACCTTCAATTTGCCTTCATTGCACATTTAGAATTGTCATTTGTACTTGCACTTGCCTTCACTGCACATTTATACATCCCACCTATACAGTGGATAATTTGAGCCAGATCCTGCCGGAACAAGATCCGGCACCTCTCAGATTTTCCTCAGTTTGTTCCAGCACAGATCCAGTCTGCTGCGCATGACTTGTCTTTTTCCATCACTGTGTTCACTCTGCACTGTGAACATTCTTCTAAAAGCAATCCGAGTTCATATAGTTGCATATTCCTGCAGCTTCTTGTAGCCTCAGCACTGCCTGACAAGATTGTGAAAGTTTTAGCTTTTTGTTTTCCCCTATTTGCACTACCGATGTGTTGTAGCCTATTCGCGTCCATTTGCCAACCCGATCCATGTCCTATAACATACATTGTTCTTAATTGTTTTACTTGTAAATTTTCTGCAATCTTCTATTTGTACTTCTGGTTAGATGCTAACTACATTTCGTTGTACTTTACTTGTACTTCTTCAATGACAATAACGTTGAATGTAATCTAATCTAAAGGTAGTCATGTTTTGTTTCATTTAGCAAAACTTCCATTTCTAATGATCACGCTAAAAGTCTTTGTGTGTAGTCGTGGTTGACATTGTTTGATAGAGCCATTGAATGTCTTTCAGTGAGTTTGCTATCAGAAGATACATTGATAACTGTACAGGGTGTCAACATTTTCCATAGACTAAATATCTAAACATGTGGTCCAGGACCCACTCCTGCCCCTAAGGTGGACGTTTTTTTTCATTTCCTCTTATTAGTCAGTGTGATTTTATCCTGAGCAGCTATCAAGCTAACTAACTTTACCCAACACAGTATTTTCTCATTGGGAATTATTTGTTCATGGAGGTGATTAAGAACTCTCTGACAGAGCTACAGACTTCATGTGAGGGGATAGGAGAACCTTCCAGAAGGACAACCACCTCTGCAGGCATTTATGATACAGTGGCATATCCGAAGCGACATGACAGCAGTAGAAGGGACATGACAGCCCTCTTAAAATTTGCCAAAAGTCACCCAAAGGACTCTCAAACCATGAGACAAAAAATTGAATGCCAACAGCCACGTTAGCCTGAATGCCAACAGTCACGTCTTCAAGTTCAGTTCAAAGTTTTATTTATCAAATGCACCGAATAACACAGCATCATTCTGAACAATGAAATTCTTGTGACATGGTGCACAACATCTACATGGTAAGAATTAAGAAATATATAGAGCAAAAATATAGAAATAATATACATAACAATGTAAACTAGCAGCAATTTTAAGGAGTGTAGAATGGGGAACATGAACAATATGGGTCGCAGCATTGATTATTATAAATACACTGCTCAAAAAAAAAATAATGAAGGGAACACATGATCATCACAGTATAACACCAAGTCAATTAAATTTCAGGGATATCAATCTGTCCAGTAAGGAAGCATAAGCGATTGAGTATCAATGTCACCTGTTTTGATGCAAATGAAAGTGACAACATGTGCACTGGAGAGGCAACAGCAAGACCCCCCCCAAAAAGGGAATGTTTTTGCTGGAGGTGGTCACAGGCAATTGCTCTCTCCTTATTCTTCCTGACTGAATCTTCTCTAGTTTTGCTAGTGTCCTTGTCCCTACTGGTAGCATGAGGCAGTACCTGCAGCCCATTCAGGTTGCACAGGTAGTCAAGCTCCAACAGGATGGCACATCCATACATGCCGTCGCAAGAAGGTTTGCTGTGTCTTCCAGTACAGTCTCAAGAGCATGGAGGAGATACCAGGAGATGGCCGTTACGAGGAGAGCTGGACAGGGCCGTAGAAGGGCACCAACCCAGCAGCAGGACTGGTATTTGGTCCTTTGTGCAATGAGGAAAAGGAGGAGCACTGCCAAAGCCCTACAAAATGACCTCCAGTGGGCTACTGGTGTGCATGTTTCTGACCAAACTGTCAGAAACGGACTCCCTGAGGGTGGTATGAGGGCCCGACATCATCTAGTGGGATCTGTGTTCACAGCCCAGCACCGTGCAGCTGGATTGGCATTCGCCAGAGAACACCAGAATTGACAGGTCTGCCATTGGCGCCACGTTATCTTCACAGATGAGGGCAGGTTCACACTGAGCACATGTGACAGACGTGAAAGAGTGCTACCTACGACATCATCCAGCATGACCAGTTTGGCGGTGGGTCAGTGATAGTCTGAGGAGGCGTATCCTTGGAGGGTCGCACAGACCTCCACATGCTAACCAACAGTACTCTGACTGCTGTTAGATACTGGGATGAAATCCTCTGACCCATCATCAGATCTTACGCTGGTGCAGTGGGCCCTGGGTTCCTCCTGGTGCAGGACAATGCCCGGCCTCATGTGGCCAGAGTTTGTAGGCAGTTCCTGGATGACAAAGGCTTTGATGCCATTGATTGGCCCTCACGTTCCCCAGACCTGAATCCAATTGAGAACCTCTGGGACATTATGTATCGGTGCATCCGACACCGTCAAGTAGCGCCACAGACTGTCCAGGAGCTCACTGATGCCCTTATCCAGGTATGGGAAGAGATCCCCCAGGACACCATCCGCTGTCTCATCAGGAGCATGCCCAGACGTTGTCGGGAGTGCATACAAGCACGTGGGGGCCATACACACTACTGAGTCACTATGAGTTGCCGTGATGAAATTCACGCAAGTTGGAAGTTTCATCTGTTTGCTTTGATTTTCGGTGTGTGTTTGAATCCAGCCCTCACTCAGTTGGAGATTTTGGTTTCCATTGACCGTTGTTACATAATTTTGTTTTCAACAAATTGCAGAATGTACAGTAAAGATTTTGATCTTTAATATATTTCCTTGTGTGATTTGTGTTCGCTTAATTTTTTTGAGCAGTGTATAATGAGTGTGATATGCCTATGAATGGTACATACAAAATAATCTTCTTATGTACATTGAATGTACATGGGAAGACATCATAGCATTTGGAATGTTAATGTGATCGATATAATCCTAGATCAGTGTTGCTGGTTAAGAAGACTTATAGCCTGAGGGAAAAAACTGTTTGTAAGTCTGGAAGTCCGTGCCCCGCACTTCCAGACTCCGGTAGCGCCAACCAGACGGCAGCAGTGTGAACAGACCATGGCCTGGGTGGCTGTAGTATTTGATGATGTTCCGTGCTTTTCTAAGGCATCGTGTATGGTCCGCAATGGAGTAGCTGCTGTACCAGGCAGTAAAGCAGCCTGAGGATGCTCTCAATGGTGCACCTGCAGAAGTTGGTGAGAGTTTTTTCAGACTCTCACAGTTTTCCTCCAGAAACCGTTTCAGGAGGAAACGAGGAAAATCTCTTTACATGGTCAATACCATCCCTATAGTGAAGCAAGGTTGTGGCTAGATTATGCTCTTGGGATGTTTTTCAGCAGCAGGTACTGGGAGATACTGGGAGGTACTTGGAGAACTGTATAGTACTTGTTTCAACTTTGCAATGCAAGTTCAAAATATAGCTAACTTATTAACATGCATTCTGTTCACTTGTCCCAATTAGTGGTTTCAACTTACTTATTTTAGTAAAAGGAAATTCTGACATAACCTTTCCAGTTAAGATTATTTAAAAGTATGTGTTGTTTTAACTTAAAGCACGATTTTATCAGTGTCATGGTACGGTGATGACCAGCTTCATCGTGCCGTGCACTCCTGGTTCCCATCCATACACGAACACATCCGGGACTTGTTAATTGTGTCACATGTCTTCAATCACTCACTCCAGGTCCCAATCATTCCATCAGTATGTGTTTAAATGTTTCTCCTCTGCTCCTCTCACTTGTCGGTTTTTGTTGATTGTTGTTGTATGTTGCACGTAGCTGGTGAGTCTTTGTCTGTTTGCTGTTTTAAGTCAGCACTTTACTTTGTTTCAGTTCCTGTTTTGCATTCGGTGTTTGTTTATATTAAATTCAACATTCAAATGCAAGTCTGCCTGCGCCTGGTTCCTCCTCTCCACCACCACGTTACAATCAGGGAAAAATCGAATTTATTTTCTTGCATGAAAATTATGGTGGTTTAAAGAACACAAAAATACATAATTATAGAGCACACAAAATACAGCAATGTCTCTTTCCAGAAATCATGACCCAGTTACTCAAAATCCATGGACTTTGTTGTGAGCAGTTACATCTAGGAACTATTATCTTTCTACCGAATTACGCCCGCCAACCATATCACCGCAGAGAAGGAAGTAGATGCATGTCTATGTGTAGATGCACGCCTTCTTCTGCGCGGTGATACTGTATTCTGTCCACTTGTTCCATGAACAAAATCAAAAAATCGGAAGTCAGGAGTGAACTTTCATTATTAGTATGAGTCCAAAATGTTGATCTTTAGGTAGTCCATGTTCTCCAATAATTACGAAATTAATACAGTCTTTTATACGAGAACACATAGGAGGTGGTCAGTGATGATAGCTGACCATTACACAGTCTATTATAAGAAAGGTTTTTCCTACAAAATGCCCATGTATGTTATGTTCCAACCTCTTCTGTGGTCCAGGGTCTCATATTCATAGTTTTATGACAGTCGCATACACAGTTCCTAGCAGATGATATGGACAGGGTGTACGGAGAGGATGTCTGTGACCCATCAGTAATGGGACATATTATCCTTCATACAATCGTCAGTTAGTACTATCATGTGTTGCGTCACGCTTAATTCAATTACTTTTCATGCCCATAAGCTCACAAAACTCAAAAGAATACTTCATGGCTTGTGGATATTTGACATTCACACAGTCGATAATGCCCATAAGCATGGCAAAGCTCTATGGCACATCTTTGATGTTGTTTGATGAGGTCTCCTTGACCACAACTGCCACATTGAAGACCTCGCGTGTAAAGGCATCCTGTTCTGCTCCTTCATGCTCCTTCATAGCCTACTTGCATCCCCTTCATTGCTGCATCAAGAGTCTCACCCTGATCCTTGAAAAGCAGGAATAATAGTGTGTGACCGTTTTTGTCTACAATTACATAATATGCTCTACAAGGCTAATTCAAATTCCAGTCATCGTAATCCTCAACAATAGTCCAGGGAAGTCACGCCCCCAATTTGTGCACCGGCTGTTCCCAGAACAGTCTGTGAACATCTGGTGCTCAAATTGTGCATTGGATGTTTGCAAACTGCCCTTTTTGAATGTTCTGCAAATGGCAAGGGTGCACAAATATGAGGCGTGAATTGCTCTATAGAGAGGCAAATTAACTTGTTACTTTCTGTATACGACCTATAGAACATAAGTTATTTTATCTACCCAAGATTACGCAATGATACAGACAAAAAAAAGTCTGATTCCTTAGTATATCACAGGACCTACAACATATCTGACAACACATTTATGGTATAATGTATAATCATAACCAGTTTGGCATTACAGGAATAGATATGGTCTTACAACACATATCCTGTTGATGTCTGATGGATCTTCGGATATGTAGTGTTGCAGACCAAGTAAAGCAGCAGTCCGTCTCCTCTCATTTGTGTCCTACAAGACAAAGAAATATGCAGTAAGATGAAAATGTTATAGCAAACATAACAAATAGCGCCTCATTTTACACTCATCAGCTCTTCCACTTATATCTTTCTCAAGGCAGGCCAAAATGTCTGCTTGTTTCCAGACATGGCTTTATACACCTCCAACTGTCTTGGGACCAGGCCATCAAGTCTGTCGAGAAAAGTTTCGAGAAGGTCTGTGGTGATGACTCTTTTAAACTCTGCCCTACAGAAAGTAAATATTGGTTAAACATAACATCTCTTAATAGAACACACAGTTTAAAGTATCTGACACACCACATGCTCTCTATCTAGTTGTGGAATTAATGCACAGTTGTGTAACTGATTACCTGTCTCATGAACAGAGCAGGCCATCTGGAAATTACCTCTGCAACTAGTGGCTGATCTCCAATAATCTCAAATGTCTCTTAAATGAAGGAAATATAGTTTGATGTTGCTTGGTGCTGAAAAAAAGTTCCCAGTGAATTTTAGCAACTAGACTGATTTTTTGTGCTCCTTTATATGTCGCGCAAATTCCACATGGGATTAGAGGACTGTTTCAGCTGTATTGGGTAAAGAATGGGCCCCCACCACTCCACCACATTGTCACTCAGCACTGGGGCCCCACAAGTCTGTGTGTTTAGCCCCCTCCTCTACTCCCTATACACCTATGACCCCATAGCAACTCACAACATGTACACAATGATTAAATTCGCAGATGGTACGACGGTAGTTGGACTGATCACTGAGGGTGATGAGTCAGCTTACAGGGAGGAGGTGCAGAGGCTAACAGGCTGGTGTTCAGAAAATAACCGTGCACTCAACACCAAAAAAACAAAAGAAATCATCATTGACATCAGGAAGAAACAGGATGACTACCCCCCATTATATATAAATGGAGAAAGAGTGTACAGAGTCTCCTGCTTCAGGTACCTAGGCACTCACATTTCTGAAGATCTCACGTGGTCAACAAAAAAACTCTCTGGTTAAGAAGGCACAACAGCGGCTTTATTTCCTAAGGACACTAAGGAAAGCCAACCAGCCACAACAGCTGCTAGTGTCTTTCTACCGCTGCTCCATTGAGAGTGTCCTGACACAAGGGATCCTAGTGTGGTATGAAAATAGTTCTGCGGCTGAGAAGAAAGTGTTGCAGAGTCATCAATATAGCCCAGAAGATCACCAATACACACCTGCCTGACCTGGAAGGCATTCACAGGTCCCGCTGCCTGCGGTAAGCACTTTGCATCCCGAAAGACCCTTCTCACCCGCCCATCATTTGTTTGCACTCAGTGCCCTCAGGAAAGCGCTACAGGTCCATTAAAGCACTCTCTGGAAGTAAAAACATTGCAATGTATTATTCAATAAGCGTTGTTTACTAAACGCTGTAAATTGTGTCTTGAGTTGTGTCCGAATTGCTCACAGAGTTCAGAATATATACAATTTCTACTTAATCTAATCATCATTCTTAATCATTACAATTCTGTCACAAGCATAGGTGTGTCTGGGTTGATCAGGGGCTTATCGCCCATTCATCCATTGACATCATTGCTATTTCATTGCAATTCATGAGATTAGTTTGGATTAGAGGTAACTTTATTGTCATTGAACAAGTACAAGTACAGTATAACTAAATGCAGTAAGCATCTAACCAGAAGTGCAAATAGAAGAGTGCAAAAAATTTACAAGTGAAACAATTAAGAATAATGTATGTTATAAGTGGGATGTATGAATGTGCAAATTGAAGGTGCAAAGTGGCATGTGCAACTGAAATGCAGGGATAACAGCAATGAGGTTTTCGAGGTAGACAAGTACATTTAACAACTGAAAAAGAATGTAAACAACATGTACACAATTTCAAAGAATGATTTACAGTAGCCTACACGAAAATATAGAAAAGTCATTTGTTGATTGTATTGATACAAAAAACAGTAACGTGTAATACGTTTGCTGAATTGATAATTCGGGATCGTTGGTATTTCATTTTGTAAATATTTATTTAGCCTAATACATTTGTAGAATCTTACTCTTCAGTAAAATATGCAGAGAAAATTCAAAGAGACATGATAGGATGTGTATGCGATTTTGTCTTGTCTCCTAATAAATACAATAACGGTGTAATAAATTCTGATGAATTAGCATTCAGTGAGGGGTGATCCCCCCCTCACATATACTCTATTTTAAAAGAAAAATAACAAGCTAATGCCTACTAGCTAGCTTTATTTGTTGATACTGAATTGCATTTCATTACACGCACCTCACATGCGCAGCCCATGAATCTTGCCTATGAGTATTAAAAAAAGAAAACAATCACAAGGTTAAACAAAATAAAATACAGCAGTGCCAAATACATTTTGAATGGCAACGTTGTTTATATACAACCCTATTTCCAAAAAAGTTGGGACGTTGTGTAAAATGGAAATAAAAACAGAGTGCAATGATGTGCAAATCATTTAAACCGTGGTATTTAATAGAAAATTGTACAAAGACAACATATTAAATGTTGAAACTGAGACATTTTATTGTTTCGTGAAAAAGAAATGCACACTTTGCATTTGATGCCAGCAACATGTTTCAGAATAGCTGGGACAGAGGCGACAAAAGACTGGAAAAGTTGTGTACTGCTAAAAAAAAACCCTGGTGGAATATCTCACAACTAATTAGGATAATTGGCAACAGGTCAGTAACATGATTGGGTATAAAAAGAGCATCCCAGAGGGGATGAGTCTTTCAGAAGTAAAGATGGGGAGGTATTCACCACTCTGTGAAAGACTGCGTAGGCAAATAGGGCAACAATTTAAGAATAACGTTTCTCAACGTAAAATTGCAAAGAGTTTGAGATCTCATCATCTACGGTACATAATATCATTAAAAGATTCAGAGAATACGGAGAAATCTCTATGCAAGGGACAAAGCCGAAAACCAATATTGGATGGCTGTGATCTTCGGGCCCTCAGGTGGGCCCACTGCATTAAAAACAGAGACAGGACTCTGTAGTGGAAATCATCGCATGGGCTCAGAAACACGTCAGAAAATGACTGCCTGTGAACACAGTAGGTCGCTGCATCCACACATATTTAAAGCACAACTTAAAGCTCTACCATGCAAAGAATAAACCAGATATAAACAAGATCCAGAAACACTGCCGCATTCTCTGGGCCCGAGCTCATTTAAGATGGACAGAGGCGAAGTGGAAAACTGTCCTGTGGTCTGACAAATCAAAATTAGAAATTATTTTTGGGAATCATGGATGGGAATCATGAACTTTTTTTGCACTTTCCGTAATTTTGAAAGTGCAACAAAAGTTGTTCCAAAATAATATTTTTATTGTTTACAAGTGTGTGGCTGTTAACCATGGCAACAAAGGAAAAATGAAATAACAAAGGAGTCACTGAATAAAAGACTTTATAAAAAGGCTGGTTGAGGATTCAGCAGGCAACCTAAAGTTGGTACCGAAACGTTGTTATTAAATTCTTATTGCTAGTTACAGTGCGGGAGTTCTTTTGTTTACTTGAATCGACCATTGGTCTTCTCCAACCAGGTCGATCTACAGGTGTGCAAAAGTTTGGTTTCTCAATGGATATAATAATGTGAAAACCCCATGCAGATCCTCTCTATCTTCATTTGACATGACAAACAGCTTTTTACGGGGAAGGCAAATAATATCAGAAGTAATTGCAAATGAAACACTGGTCAGTTGGTTATTCTCACTCTTTTCAGTCTCTATTGATTTCCTCTATGATTTTGTCTTAGCTTGTATTGACAAATATCTTTGCATTTTGTGCACACTGCTGCACTGGCCAGTTTCTCGGTTGGCGATCATCTGCCTTGCGCTTTGACATTATAGCGACTTGACTCAAGTCCGTTGGAGCAAATTACGTTTAAAGTGTTAAATAAATAAAAGAGCGGAGATGACACATTGTTTTCCGATTATGGCTCAAAACAGGATGGTGACGGTCTAGGCACAGACTATATGTTTCGATGGCCAATCAAATTAATGGAAGTAGGAGAGCGTAGTGATGGAAAACTAAATAACCCAATCTGGCGAAGAAAACCAGGAGTGAGAGTGTGACGATTTTCAATGACCAGTGAAATTAAGAGGATTGGAGTTCACTACAACTCCGCTTCATTTTTAAACTCACGAGAACTTTTTACTTCGCAATTGTGTTTTACTGGCAGTTGTAATCAAAGTCTAAAATTTCAGTAAAGCGTTGAGAATGCATTCCAGCAATTTCTACTCTACTCTACTCTACTCGCCAAGCCATGGAAATGGCTACTGAAAACGCGACAACAGTTCAAGGCAGTCCAAGTAATTTTGTTACTACAAATCAAGGTAAGAGTCGACTAAGAGCTTGCTTACTGTCTGTACATTAGCTAGCAGTAGGTGCGGTAACGAGTTGTTTTGTGTTTCAGCTATCTAGCCTGCTGGGTACCGTTGTTACATACAGAAAACAATATTAAGCGCATTGTAATTAGATAACTAACCCTAGTAAAATATTATATAGAAATATTTATACACATACATACCTAGCAAATTAACCAGACTATTGACTGTATTTCTAACAGCTTGCTCCACGGAAGGCCCGGGGCCTGGTCTTCTCGAGCTTAATATATTAACTGTAAGTTGAGCTTTTAAATACAGTACCTACTACTATGTTAGATTTGTGCGGTTTGTAATTTTATTAGAATTTTTATCATTTGCTAATACTGGACACAAAGGGAGAAACATTGTTCATTGGACAACCTGGACAAAGCAGCAAAGAGAAACATCAAACAACGGACACGGCGCTGCAAGCGACTGGTTTGTTTATAAATGTGTAGAAAGAAAAAACATGTTTTGAGAATGTTTGTTTTATATTTGATTGGAAGTGATGACTAATTTATCTTACAAAATAAATAAAATAAGGCCACATCTAAAATGGGTGTATATCCATCTTTATATGAAGGTAAAACAGCGACAAAAGTTTTATGTAAAAAAAATTTGCACACTTGTAAAAAAGATTTGCAAACTTGGAATTACTTTTGTAGTCGTATAAAAAATGTGCATAGTATAACTAACTTGATATTTGGAATCTTGCTACTCATTAATAACACTTACCTAAACTCAGAGTTTAGTTACTAAAATTTCGCTGGAACTGTGACAACATGATTTGTATTTGTAAATCACAGTCTGCGGTTGTACGTTTCACAGCGGTTACAAGCGGATATACCCATGGGGACTCTGATCGGCACGGCATAGCGTTTTCTGACCAATGAACTGAGTGCATGGTGAGTCCTTCACGTTTTCATGTTTTTAATAATATGAGTAGATTCTGGAACACAAGTGTTTTAACTCATAGTGATGTATTGCAGAGGAGGAAAAACAGGTTTCAGCATGGTCAGCTTTTCCTACCCGCTTGTACCTCAGTTGTTGATACTATACCAAACCTTTTATCCAGTTAGTACAAAAAACTTGAAAAGTACAAAAAACTTGTGCAAAGTGAATTTCTATTATTCTCGTGGTAAATGCATATCCATATCAAAGGCAAAACGTTAAGTAGCCATCTAAATTCCTTGCTAGTTGCTAGATTTACATTTTTTTGTAATTTAGCTAGGAGACTTCAGTAAACCTTTGTGCGTTGTGCATCTAGCTAGGTGGAAAAATCATCTAAAAGGTTTGTTATCCCATCAAAAACTGAGGTACGAGAAGCCGACCATGCTTAGACATGTTTTTCTTCCTGTGCATCATTACGAGTTGAAACTCTGGCACTGCGTGTTCTACTCAGGTTGGTTAAAAGGTGAAAATGTTATGTTCATTCCGTTCATTGTAAGAAAAAGGTATGGCCTGCCAATCAGAGTCCTCATGGGTATATCCGCTTGCAAACGCTGTGAAACTTACTACTGCAGACTGTAATTTACAAATAAAAATAATTTCATCATTATTCTAGCAAAATTTTAGTGACAAAACTCTGAATGTCCTTGTTTTACGTTGGCAAGTGTTATTAATGATTCCAAATACCAAGTTGGTTACAAGTATGCACATTTTTTATACAACTACAAAAGTAATTACTTGTTTGGAGATCTGTTTTACAAGTGTGCAACATTTTTTACAAATAAAAAACCTATGTCGCTGTTTTACCTTCATAATTTTAATATGTATTTGAATTTATCCTAACACCTTTAGCTTCCTTAAATGTGAAGCGTATGACTTGCTGTAATGTTTGGACCGCTCTAGATTTTTACAGTTTCACATTATACTGTTTTGACATTATCAATTTATTGTCTACTGTACTTTCACAGGATTTGGCTAGTTGGGTGGAGGAACTCTTGGCTGAAGAGAAGTTGCAGTTTTCCGGGGCAACTGAGGACATGATGTCTGATATGGAGACTGACCCCTGGATTTTTGGTTTCCTCTCCTAGCTGGCGCTCTGCTGAGTTTGAGTACCTGATCAAATCAGCTGACAAATGAAGGAGAGCCAACCGCTCTTATGGGGAGAAGAGGCGTCACCAAAACCACCACCACAGCCCTACCCACGACACCTGATTGCTCAGAACATTTAAAGAGAAGAGAATCTGTGGTTTACCAGGCAACTGAGTACAAAATGTCCGGGGTGGATATTGGAGTTTTGGTTTCCTGATCAAATTAGCTGGCCAGCGAAGGTCACTTGAACTGGACTGATTTACACACACACACACTCAAGTTTCAATTGCTGCTACCAGACACTCTGCTTTATATAGTTTTTAGTGTCTTTATTAGGGTGTAGTTATTTTGTTGTCCATTACTTAAAATGTTTAGCCTTTCTATTGGTGCATTGCTGTGAGGTTAGTATTGCGTTAAGGTTTTATTCACATTGACAATGTATTTTCTATTGTTACTCCTCAAAATCTGTACATTAGTCCAAACTTTTGGCCGCCAGTGTCCTTTTGAGAACTTTCTATTCTTGTATTGCTGTGTGGGAACCTGCAAGCAAGCATTTCCTCTTTAAAAGTAACTGTTATTAATTTAAGTATCTTTAATTACATTGCTGTTTTTAGTAATGTGTTCCAATATTTATTTGATTTGAATTAATATATGTAACAAATTTTCTTGTAACCCTGTGAAATTGTTTGTATACTTTAAAGAACGTTCTGTTGCTGCATCGCTGTGAGGGTACATACAAGTATTTCATGCTGAATTTGTTTACACTACGTAGACAATTGTACATCTGTTTATTTGTACACATTCATTGTGAAATACTGTATTTTTTCACTTAAAAAAAATAAAAAAAATAAAAGCATTTTACTGTTAAACGCTGTGGCTGAATAAACATGGGGGTAAGAACAAGAATGAGGGGATAAGGGGGGGGGTTACGGGGTAAAAGTCATGAAATATACTAATGTCTTTACTGGTGGACACTCGTTAAAAGTCAAGGTCTGGAATCATTGCCAGTCACAATCTGTTCTCCATTGATATGTTAATACCTCACAGCAGGGGGTAGGGTTGTGACAATGGAGAGGTTTGTGTGTCGCTATATGTCCTAATGCCCAGTGGTGGGGTTTCCTTAAAAGTAGGGAAGAGTAGAAGAATTTCCCATGCTGGAGCTGTTGCCAGTCAGGATTCTAACTGTCCTTGACTGTTGATAGTTCCTTTGCAGTTCCTCTTCGTGAAAAGTCGCAACATAAACCGGCTTTGGAGTGTTGAGTAAGTTCTCACGACTGGCCTGGAATTGGCAACATTCATAAGAGGTGTCAAGATAACTAGGACTACGAAATGGGTATTTGGCGCAGTGTCACCCATTGAAAACATTTGGCGCATTAAGAAAACAAAATACAAGGAGACCCTGAACTGTTGAGGAGCTGAAATGCTATAGTGCTCTGCACAATTATAGCCACCCCTAGTAAAGATGAGTAAAAAGGGTAATACAAAAATTCACCTTGTGGTGAATGAGCTTAATGTCACACTGAATAAAATGAGAAACATCCAATGTTTAATTTAAGGAAATTTATTCTGAGAAAAAGAAAATTGTCATGTGTGCCACAATTATTGGCACCCCTACATGTAATACTTTGTACAACCTCCCTTTGCCAATAAAACAGCACTGAGTCTTCTCCTGTAACATCTAATAAGGTTGGAGTATACAGAGCAAGGAATCCCCCAATCTTTCAGATGAGATTCTTTCAAGAGACCACTCCTTGAAAGAATCTCTTCAGATCAGGTCCTCTCTAATGCACTCTCCTGGACATATGTTTAGGATCATGATCTGACATATGTTTATGATCTGGACATATGTTTAGGATCATTGTCTTGCTGGAATATCCAATGACGACCCAGTTTTAGTTTCCTGGCAGAGGCAGACAGATTAGGATTTAATATTTCTTGGTAATTCATGGAGTTCATGATGCCATGTACCCTAATGACGCACGCAGGGCCTTTGGAGGAAAAACAATCCCACAAAATCACGGAACCTCCAGCATACTTAACAGTGGGGATCAGGATATTTTCGGAAATAGCCATCCTTCTGTTTACGCCAAACCCACCGTGAGTGTTTGTTGCCAAAAGCTCAATTTTTGTTTCACCTGACCTTAGCACTCGGTTCCAGTCAAAGTTCCAGTAACATTTAGAATACTCCAGACGCTTATGTTTGTGGTGTAATGACAGGAACAGCTTTTTTCTGGCATGCCTTCCAAATAATTTGTTGGCATGGAGGTTGCATCTAATGGTAGTATTTCCCCAAATGCTACTCTCCTCTGTACATCTCCAACAGTGACAATTGGTGATTTTTCTGCCTCTCTTACCATCCTCCTCACTGTGCGTGGGGGCAAAATGAACTTGAGTCCTGTTCCAGGCAAGTTTGTAACAGTTCCAGTTGCTTTGAACTTTTTTAGTATTGCCCTACCTGTAGATATGGGCATTTTCAGGTGAGTAGCTATTTTGGTAACACTTTACTTGAAGTGTGGTGTCATAATATGGTCATAACTCATAAATGTCATAACATTTTATGTCAGCTGACATAACGTCATATCCTGTCATAACATGATCATGACACTGTAATGACACATATTTTGAAACATTGACATATATTGCATTTTTTTATGACTGGATATGACATCTACGCAAGTCTGTCAAACCTTAACAAGCCATTCTGTAACACCAGTCTTCTTATAAACAGTATTTTTATATTACATTTCATTATGAATGCTATACACCGATCAGCCATAACATTATGACCACTGACAGGTGAAGTGAATAACCTTGTCATCATGGCACCTGTCAGTGGGTGGGCTATATTAGGCAGCAAGTGAACATTCTGTCCTCAAAGTTGATGTGTTAGAAGCAGGAAAAATGGGCAAGCGTGGCGATATGAGCGAATTTGCCAAGGGCCAATTTGTAATGGCTAGACTGGTTCAGAGCATCTCCAAAACTGCAGCCCTTGTGGGGTGTTCCCAGTCTGCAGTGGTCAGTATCTATCAAAAGTGGTACAAGGAAGGAAAAGCGTTGAACCAGTGACAGGGTCATGGGCAGCCAAGGCTCACTGATGCACGTGGGGAGCAAAAGCTGGCCCGTGTGGTTCAATCCAACAGACGAGCAACTGTAGCTCAAATTGTGGAAAAAGTTAATGCTGGTACTGATAGAAAGGTGTCAGAACACACAGTGCATCGCAGTTTGTGTTGTGGAAAATTGTTCCCCTTTTTCCCGCCAACATTTTCAAACAACTCAGGGGTTTGTGAATTCAATAGTAGACTTTATTCATTAAGGTAATAAAGCCGTGCTGATCTGCAGAGCAACCAACCCATGTTGGTCTGCAGAACAACCGACTGCCAAACTTCAGAAACACACTTTTATACAGTATGGTTATACAATGATATTAGCTCCTCCCATTATGCTAATTTCTGGATGGATCCTTCTCCAATCTTCCACCAACCCTCTGGGATCTGTCCCCCAAACCACTGTTGGAAATATTGGTGGTGTGATGGTGATGTGATTCCTCACATTCTCCCAAGATTTTGCCAAGAGACTCAAGGACAAGCCACAGGTCATTCTGTCCTCAATATGAGATAACAGCAACCACTCATTGCACTGACCATGAGAACAGTAGTCGAGCCAGAGCAAGAGTACAGTTCATCACTCTTTCTTAACAATTAAATGTGGAAAAATCAAAGACAATTAGACTGTTTGGGAAAATAAAATGAGCGCTGGTTAAATGTTTCATCAAGTAACACTCAATTAATATACAAGTGATCACATGACATGTTCTTTCTGCTCTTCATCAGGTTAATGTGAAATAACATTTTATGAAAATATCCCTACACATGTTGCATATGAGGCTGCGTAGCCGCAGACCAGTCAGGGTGCCCATGCTGACACCTGTCCACTGCCAAAAGCGCTTACAATGGGCACGTGAGCATCAGAATTGGATCACGGAGCAATGGAAGAAGGTGGTCTGGTCTGATGAATCATGTTTTCTTTTACATCACGTGGATGGCCGGGTGCGTCTGTATCGCTTACCTGGAGAATACATGGCACCAGGATGCATTATGGGAAGAAGGCAAGCCAGCGGAGGCAGTGTGAAGCTTTGGGCAATGTTCTGCTGGGAAACCTTGGGTCCTGCCATTCATGTGGATGTTACCTTGACACATACCACCTACCTGAGCATTGTTGCAGACCATGTGCACCCTTTCATGGCAACAGTATTTCCTGATGGCATTAGCCTCTTTCAGCAGGATAATGCGCCCTGCCACAAAGCAAAAATGGTTCAGGGATGGTTTGAGGAACACAACGAGTTCAAGGTGTTGACTTGGCCTCCAAATTCCCCAGATCTCAGTCCAATCAAGCATCTGTGGGATATGCTGGACAAAACGGTCCGATCCATGGAGGTCCCACCTCGCAACTTACAGGACTCTGCTGCTAACTTCGTGGTGCCAGATACCACAGCATACCTTCAGAGGTCTAGTGGAGTCCATGTCTCGACGGATCAGGGCTGTTTTGGCGGCAAAAGTGCACAACATTAGGCAGGTGGTCATAATGTTATGGCTGATCGGTGTATATCAATATAAATATGTATGAAGTGATGTCAGATATTTACCTTCCCCAGTGCTTTGTTTCTCATGACTAGGATGCCAGCAGTAGATTTCACATAAGGGCATGTACAGCTACAGATAGGCCTAACTGGTTCCAATGATTATGGTCATAATGCTTCTTGTATTGTCATTAACTCTATTTTGTCAGTTCAAGTGACACAGGATGGTCATAATGCTATCATGACATTTTTA
Organism: Esox masquinongy; assembly: GCA_016801175.1. Classification (NCBI taxonomy): domain Eukaryota; kingdom Metazoa; phylum Chordata; class Actinopteri; order Esociformes; family Esocidae; genus Esox; species Esox masquinongy. Next base: position 1,168 of record JACXGI010014905.1, on the reverse strand, counting down.
TGAACTGTATTTTCTCAGTTCAAGTAAAGTGACATTTTCATAAACTGTATTTTCTCTGTTCAAGTGAACTTGGCACATATGACTTTCTATAGTATATAAAATCTACACTAACATCAATTGCATGACTAGCATGGTCTCCTTTCGTTTAAACTTAAGGTATAACACATATATATACTGTACAGGCCAAAAGTTTGGACACACCTTCTCATTCAATGCGTTTCCTTTATTTTCATGACTATTTACATTGTAGATTCTCACTGAAGGCATCAAAACTATGAATGAACACATGTGGAATTATGTACTTAAAAAAGTGTGAAATAACTGAAAACATGTCTTATATTCTAGTTTCTTCAAAGTAGCCACCCTTTGCACTGATTACTGCTTTGCACACTCTTGGCATTCTCTTGATGAGCTTCAAGAGGTAGTCACCTGAAATGGTTTTCCAACAGTCTTGAAGGAGTCCCCAGAGATGCTTAGCACTTGTTGGCCCTTTTGCCTTCACTCTGCGGTCCAGCTCACCCCAAACCATCTCTATTGGGTTCAGGTCCGGTGACTGTGGAGGCCAGGTCATCTGGCGCAGCACTCCATCACTCTCCTTCTTGGTCAAATAGCCCTTACACAGCCTGGAGGTGTGTTTGGGATCATTGTGTTGTTGAAAAATAAATGATGGTCCAACTAAATGCAAACCGGATGGGATGGCATGTCGCTGCAGGATGCTGTGGTAGCCATGCTGGTTCAGTATGCCTTCAATTTTGAATAAATCCCCAACAGTGTGACCAGCAAAGCACCATCACACCTCCTCCTCCATGCTTCACGGTGGGAACCAGGCATGTAGAATCCATCCGTTCACCTTTTCTGCGTCACACAAAGACACGGTGGTTGGAACCAAAGATCTCAAATTTGGACTCATCAGACCAAAGCACAGATTTCCACTAGTCTAATGTCCATTCCTTGTGTTTCTTGGCCCACACAAATCTCTTCTGCTTGTTGCCTCTCCTTAGCAGTGGTTTCCTAGCAGCTACTTGACCATGAAGGCCTGATTCGCGCAGTCTCCTCTTAACAGTTGTTCTAGAGATGTGTCTGCTGCTAGAACTCTGTGTGGCATTCAGCTGGTCTCTAATCTGAGCTGCTGTTAACCTGCGATTTCTGAGGCTGGTGACTCGGATGA
>JACXGI010014904.1:0-18263 GCA_016801175.1 Esox masquinongy | reverse complement strand
GGGGCCTTAGTCAGGGTGGAGGGAATTATGAACAGTTCCAAATACCAGGCAATTTTGGCACAAAACCTTCAGGCGTCCGTTAGAAAGCTGAAGATGAAGTTCACCTTTCAGCACGACAATGACCCAAAGCACACATCCAAATCCACAAAAGCATGGCTTCACCAGAAGAAGATTAACGTTTTGGAATGGCCCAGCCAGAGCCCAGACCTGAATCCAATTGAACATCTGTGGGGTGATCTGAAGGGGGCTGTGCACAGGAGATGTCCTCGCAATCTGACAGATTTGGAGCACTTTTGCAAAGAAGAGTGGGCAAATATTGCCACATCAAGATGTGCCATGCTAATAGACTCCTACCCAAAAAGACTGAGTGCTGTAATAAAATCAAAAGGTGCTTCAACAAAGTATTAGTTTAAGGGTGTGCACACTTATGCAACCAGGTTATTGTGAGTTTTTTATTTTTCCCACTCAAAGATTTCAGTTTGTTTTTCAATTGAATTAATCATGTTATAGGTCACATTAAAGGAGGAAAAAGTTCTGATATGATTTATCTTTGTCTCATTCTTTTACATCACAAGAACCTGGCATTTTAACAGGGGTGTGTAGACTTTTTATATCCACTGTACCTTCACGCCATCATCCTGTTGTAGCTTATTCTTTCCTATACCTTGTGAACTTCACCCTTACTTACCATGTAAGTTCCTAGTAAGTCCTTCATCTTTAACTAGTTCTGATATGGTACCAACAACATCTACAGTGTAGTTACAAGGAAAGAAGGCTGTAATTTGAAGCTGTGTCTGTTTCCACATAAATACACTGTAGTTACAAGGAAAAATGGCTGTAATTTGAAGTGCTATCTGTTCCCACATAGATACACAGTAGTTACACCTACTAAGCAAGTATGTTTTGGTGTAGTCAAATGAAGCAGAGTCTGATTCACAATAGTTAAAACATGCAACACCTCAAACTAATTAATTAATGACAATTTAAAATGAGAGGGTATGTTCAAAATAAAATAAACCTAAGATGCAAATACTATTACAAACAACTACTGTACCACCACTGCTATCTGAACCTTCTGTTTTTAAATATATATTAAATTGTAGGCAATTCAGAGTTCATCTGTATATCCAAAAGGTTGCTTTGCTGGTCTGGTGTGCTGTCGCCATTTGAAATTCTGTATAACCACACAGCCTCTATCCAGCTTGGTATAGAGGGGGAGTCCCAAAGTCTTCCCTCTTAGAAGAGATCTCGCCCTGTATAGAGAAGTTCAGTAAAAAAAAAATGTTTATTATACAATTACTGGACTTGTCACTGACAATAACAAAAACAACTGTGAGCTTTACATTTTTTATAATTTACCATTGTCTGCTCAAATTTTACTGAAATCATATTTTACACATCCCATTATGATGACACCAGTGTGTACCAATGTTTTAAAGAATTCTTGTTGAATACATAAAAGAAAGATTTGTAATTTTCTCATGTTGTGCTGATCTTAGAGAGGGCTGGATTCAAACTCACACCGAAAATGAAAGAAAACATTTTAAACCACAGGCTGTTCCAATTTGCGTGAATTTCATCACAGCAACTCATAATGTGACTCAAGAGTGTGTATGGCCCCCAGGTGCCTGTATGCGCTCCTGACAACGTCTTGGCATGCTCCTGATGAGACAGCGGAAGGTGTCCTGGGGGATCTCCTCCCAGACCTGAATCAGGGCATCAGTGAGTTTCTGTGGTGCTACTTGGCAGTGTCAGATGCACCGATACATAACATCCTAGAGGTTCACAAGTGGATTCAGGTCTGGGGCTTGTGAGGGCCAGTCAATGCAATCAATGCCTTCTTCATCCAGGAACTGCCTATACACTGGCCACATGAGGCTGGGCATTGTCCTGCACCAGGATGATAGCCACTGCACCAGCGTGAGGCTTGACGATGGGTCTGAGGATTTCATCCCGATACCTAACAGCAGTTAGGGTACCATTGGCTAGCACGTGAAGGTCTTTGCAACCCTCCAAGGAAATGCCTCCCCAGACCATCACTGACCCACCAAACCAGTCATGCTGGATGATGTTGCAGGCAGCATAATGTTCACCACGGCGTCCCCAGACTCTTTCATGTCTGTCACGTGCTCAGTGTGAACCTGCTCTCATCTGTCTAGAGAAATCTAGAGAAGAATCAGTCAGGAAGGATAAGGAGAGAGTTATTGTCCGTGGCCACCACCTGCAAAACCCATTTCCTTTTTGGGGGTTGTCTTGCTGTTGCCTCTCCAGTGCACCTGTTGTCGCTTTCATTTGCACCAAAACAGGTGACATTGATTCACAATCACTTATGCTTCCTAACTGGACAGATTGATATCCCTGAACTTTAATTGACATGGTGTTATACTGTGATAATTATATATTCCCTTGTTTTTTGAGCAGTGTAGCTGCAAACTTGGGGAGACAAAAACAAATACACTATTTAAGTTAGATTGTTTGCATGGTTTTCCACTTAACTGTACATACCTCTGTTTTAATGGCAGTAAGGGCAATAATAGTTTTGTCCAACTTGTGCCTCCTACTGCATTTATGCTCCTTGTATTCTTGAAGTCTTTCAGAAGTTTCTTGTAACTGTGTAATACATCCTCGGGATGTCTTACTACAACACAACAAAATATATGCGTGAGGACATATTATTCATTGGTTAAACATCTACTGTGCATAATGTACCTAATCTATAGCATGGATTTCATCTCCAGTCCTGCAGTGTCCCCGGCAATACATATCAGTTGTGTAGCCCAGGAAAAATACAACTTACTCAACTATTAAATGGCTTAATTAGTAGTTCACAAGAATCAATTGTTCTACAATGGTAAGGTCAACAAAATATTCCAAGTCTGAATCTTCCTCAGTATTCAAACAGAAATTGTTGTGTGTCTTTGTAAAATACAAATTAGCTTAATGTTAATTGCCTTGAATGGGTATTTAGAGGAATCTTTCTCTGCAATATCTGATATTATATTTTTGGTGTGTGTGTTTGGCCAGAACTTTTATTCAGTCATTTTCTTTTGGATTAAATGTTGGGCGAACAAGCAAACTATTTAATAAAATGACGTGAACACCTTGTGAAATATACTAAACATCTGGGAATATTGTTTTTGCAACATTTGGACAGCCCTTGCTAGCTTTGCTAGCTTCAGTATTTAATTGTAGGTGTCACCAGCCCCACAACCTGCTCCTCAAAATAGGCTCAATCATGTATTCTCCGTTTGAGCCGCTGAAAGGTTTGTTTGTGCTGCTACAGTTTTAGGTACATAGCAACATTCCCACTGGATAGCACACTGGCTTTACTCTCTTTCCACTATAGCTCTGTCACTATCGGTAAAGCAGTCGCAAAAACAAATCTTCATTGGCACAAAAGGAGCACAAATGATTGAGCCTATTTTGAGTGACTTTGACCTATGAAATATTATTTAATATCTAAAAATTATAGCAGCACAAACAAACATTTTTACGGCACAAACCAGCACGAACGATTTTGCTGTAGTTTTGTGCTGGATGGCGGACCATCTTTACACAGGTAAAATACCTTTAATCGCTTCTGCTCCAGTTGTGCTACTGTCATTTTTTAGATATTATTCCTAAAAAATATTTTATAGATAACTCCGAGGTCACTCAGCCCCTCATATCCTCCATGTTCACCCATAAAAGTATGGTTTGTTTGTGCTTCGTTTGTGCTGGTTTGTGCCATTGTAAGTTTCATTTGGGCTGCTTCGGTGTTTTAAATATTAGACATTTAATTATAGGATATGGTGTCACCAGCCCCCTAACATCCTCCAAAATCGGTCAAAATAGTCTCATTTGTTTGTGCCGTTAAAAATTTCATTTGTGCTGCTTTGGTATTTTATATATTAGACATTTAATTTTTGGTGATGTCACTCAGCCCCCCCAACATGGTTGTGCTGCTATCATTTTTTAGACATTAAAGAATATTTCACTGGTCATTCTGAGATCACTCAGCTCCCCAACATACTTCAAATTCACCCGAAATAGTCTTGTTTGTTTGTGCTTCATTTGTGCCTTAAAAGTTTAGTTTGTGGTGGTACAGTTTCTGGTACATAACCTAATTTTCTACTGGATAGCGCATTGATTTTACTCTCTTTCCACTATTGCTCTGTCATTACTTCAACTGTTTTGGTAAGAACATCGCAAAAACTATATTTTAACCGGCACAAACGGAACACAAACGATTGAGCATATTTTGACTGAATTTGTAGCATGTTGGAGGGCTGAGTGACCTTGGAATGATCTATAAAATATTCTTTAGGACTAATATCTAAAAAATGACAGCAACACAAATGGAGCATAAACGATTAAAGGTATTTTACCAACGTAAAAATGGTCCCCACCCAACTATTTTGTGCTGCTTTCATCTTTTAGATATTAAAGAATATTTTATAGGTTAAATTCACTCTAAATAGGCTGAATAGTTTGTGCTCTGTTTGATTCGGTAAAAGTTTTGTTTTTGCGACTGTCTTTCTAATGGATAATGACAGAGCTATATCAGAGCTAAAGATAGTGGAAATAGTAAATCCATGAACTATCCAGTAGGAATGTAGACTATTTACCAAAAACTATAGCAGCACAAACAAAATGTTTGCGGCACAAATGGAGCACATACGATTGAGCCTATTTTGAAGCAGTTTGGAGCAGGTTCGGGGCTGGTGACCTAAAATGAAATGTCTAATATATAAAATGCCGCATCAGCACAAATGAAAATTTTAAATGCACAAACCAGCACAAACGGAGCACAAACGATTGAGCCTATTTCGATTGTATTTTGAGCATGTTGGGGGGCTGGTGACACCACACCCTATAATTAAATGTCTAATAGTTAAAACACTGAAGCAGCCCAAACTAGACTTGTACCGGCACAAACCAGCACAAACGAAGCGCAAACAAACAAGACTTTTATGGGTGAATTTGGAGGATCTGGGGGGCTGAGTGACCTCGGAGTTATCTACAAAATATTTTTTAGGACTAATATCTAAAAAATGACAGCAGCACAACTGGAGCAGTAGCGTTTAAAGGTATTTTACCTGTGTAAAGATGGTCCCCCATCCAGCGCAAAACAACGTCAAAATAGGCTTAATCGTTCGTGCTGGTTTGTGCTGCTATAATTTTTTAGATATTAAATAATATTTCATAGGTCAAATTCACTCAAAATAGGCTCAATCATTTGTGCTCCTTTTGTGCCGATAAAGATTTGTTTTTGCGACTGCTTTCTTACCGATAGTGACAGAGCTATAGTGGAAAGAGAGTAAAGCCAGTGTGCTATCCAGTGGGAATGTAGCTATGTGCCTAAAACTGTAGCAGCACAAACAAACCTTTCAGTGGCACAAACGGAGCATAAATGATTGAGCCTATTTTGAGGAGCAGGCTGTGGGGCTGGTGACACCTAAAATTAAATGTCTAATATATAAAACGCTGCATCAGCATAAACGAAACTTTTAACGGCACAAACCAGCACAAATTAAGCACAAACAAAGGAGACTATTTTGGTTGAATTTGGAGCATGTTGGGGGGCTGACTGACGTCATCGCCAATAATTAAATTTCTAATATATAAAATACCGAAGCAGCACAAACGAAAATTTTAACAGCACAAACGGGCACAAACGAAGCACAAACAAACAAGACTATTTTCTTTGATTTTGGAGTATGTTAGGGGGCTGAGTGACCTCAGAATGACCTATAAAATATGATTTAATATCTAAAAAAATTACAGCAGCACAAACGAAAATTTTAATGGCACAAACGAAGCACAAACGAATGAGCCTATTTTGACACAATTTGGAGCATGTTGGGGGGCTGAGTGACATCATCACCAATAATTAAATGTCTAATATATAAAATACCGAAGCAGCACAAAGGAAAATTTTAACGGTACAAACCGGCACAAATGAAACACAAACAAACAAGACTGTTGGGGGGCTGAGTGACCTCAGAATGACCTATAAAATATTCTTTGATATCTATAAAATGATAGCAGCACAAACGAAAATTTTAATGGCACAAACCAGCACATACGGAGCACAAACGATTGAGCCTATTTTGCCGAAGTTTTGCATTGGGTGGGGGGACAACTTCACGCAGGTTTCAAATTACAGCTCTGTATCCTTGTAACTACATTGTAACTATGTGGGAACAGACACCGCTTCAAATTACAGCCCTCTTTCCTTGTAACTACACTGTAACTATGTGGGGACAGACACCGCTTCAAAAATCAGCCCTCTTTCCTTGTAACTACACTGTAACTATGTGGGAACAGACACCGCTTCAAATTACAGCCCTCTTTCCTTGTAACTACACTGTAACTATGTGGGAACAGACACCGCTTCAAATTACAGCCCTCTTTCCTTGTAACTACACTGTAACTATGTGGGAAGAGACACCGCTTCAAATTACAGCCCTCTTTCCTTGTAACTACACTGTAACTATGTGGGAACAGACACCGCTTCAAATTACGGCCCTCTTTTTTAGTACTTACACTGTAAGTGTTGTTGGTACTGTATAAGAACTAGTTAAAGATGATGGACTTACGAGGAACTTACATGGTAAGTAAGGGTGAAGTTCATAAGGTATAGGAAAGAATAAGCTACAACAGGATGATGGCATGAAGGTATGTTATGGAGTATTAACTGAAAACAAATGATAATTTACCACATTTATTTTCTTTTTATCAGGTGTTATTACAAAATAGACTAGTTTTAATGTGTATTTCCACCACAAGCTAATGGATCTTATTTGTATCTACATTTGGAAACAACACAACATGTAGGCAATTTGCATAGTGAGCCAGGCACCTTTGGTTATCTACATTAAAGTATGCCTTCTAATGTTGGAGTTTAATTGTCCTCAACAACAGTAAAATCTGACAATCTCTTATTTGTCAGCTTCTCGCTTTCAACGCGACAAAATAATAGCCTACATTGGAGTGCTTTCGATCCGGCATATTGGAGAAAGAAACGTTCATGTGGGTGCCTATTATGAGAAGAAGCATTGGGGGCTGTAGGACACCCAACAGATAAGTGCTTTCTGTAGCTTGATTCGTAACACGCATCTATAATCAATTCATACATTTGTGATTGATGTCAACTTGGCTTTTGGTTTGGCAAGAACCAATTGCCCAAAGCGTGTGTTGGCGGTGAAAAGTTGCGCAAAGTGGAGAAATGCGCATCATCTTTCTTTTCTCTTAAATCCTTAATTCTGCAAGCGAACTTGCAATAAAATAATTAGCAGTCACATTTAAATGGTAAAATCATAAGCACGAATAAGAATGACAATTATATACTTTCAAAATTGCTTTTTTATCACCTATCTGTTTACTAAGTAGTTTTGGAGTATCGTTCTTCGCTCATATAAGTACACGTAACACCTAAATTGTTCCTACATAACTACCCATTCTTACCACGTACTTACATTCTTGTTACTACGAAGTTATTTGGGAACTACCCTGTAAGTAACGGGCTGTAATTTGAAGGGTTACCTAATATGATTAGGAATTCTTGTGAATTTAGGAATGTAAAAGCACTTTGTGACAACTGCTGTTGTAAAAAGGGCTTTATAAAAGACATTTGATTGATTGATAAAAGTACTCAGTTCCTGTGTATGACAAAACTGAAATGCTCTATTGTTTTAATCTGATAAGCTGTTTGATACAATTTCCTCTGTCTCTATTCAACCCTGTGTTGATGAACCAGTGAGAGCTGGTCAAACTTTATCTTTTGCCATTCTCAATGCAGGAGGTACATAACGCCCTTAAATCCTTAGATCACAGAAAGCCCAGGTCCTGATCTTCTTAATCCCTGCTTTTTAAAACTGGCACCTGATTTCATTGTTGAACCACTAACATATCTATCCAATCCAAGGCTTTCGATTCAGAGGATAATGCTATACTGAAGCAGAGATTGTCAAGCATAGGTCTTTCTCAGCATGCTGTTTCATGGTTTGCTAACTATCTGCAAATAGAACTCAGTGCACTCAATTTAATGGGCTCACATCTGATAAACTGTCTGTTTTGAATGGCATGCCCCAAGGCTCAGGACTTGGTCCTCTCTTATTCACTATTTATATAAATAATCTAGACAAAAATGTGCAAAATGCCCAACTTCACTTTAATGCTGATGACACTATTATTTATTGTTGTGCCTTGACTTTCGCAAAAGCTTTTCAGAACGTGCCAACTGCTTTTAATGGTGTCCAACAAACACTGTGTCAATCAAAGTTTGTTTTCAATGCGTCCAAAACCTAATGGTGTTCTCCAAAGCAAGAAATAGACATCTGAATCTTCCACATATTAGTACTTATCAGGGGATTGGCATTGAGGCAGTAACTTCATAGAAATATCTTGGAATTGTTGAAGTATATGAATGTATGCTTGTTTATGTTTAGATAACAAAAGACCATCTGTTTATCCGTACACAGGAAGTCACGTTCATTTAAAGCCCGACAGTAAATAGCCAATGGGCTTATGCGTATTCTGTTTGGAATGTCTATAAAGGTGAGGACAACCAGAAGTTTCTTCGAGATTGAGTGAGATGAGCTCGAGTTTGTAAGACCAAGTATCGAGTCTGTAACATCATGAACAATAGACTATCTAATGCTGCAATAAATAATTGAATTACTCTTTCCCTTGATGACCGGGTATGCGATCATTATTTCAACCACTATACGAAACTGCTGATTTCTAACAGCATGTTGCCATGACCGGATGGATTATCTTATTGAGTCTACTGAAGATCTACTCGACGGAACTTCTGAGCTAACAAGCTAACTAGCAAACTGGCTAACCGAAGGAGTTCTTGGTTATACAGATGAACAGTGAGTCATAAAGTTACGCCATATAATGAACTGTCAAGATTGCAAGAGTGTTAGGTAGTCGAACAAGCCCTATGACTTCCGACTAGGCCGCGATTTTCATCGCGTAGAATCTGTCTGCAGGTGCGGACAGTCTGTTTTCAATTTAGTGGGGCGTTGACCGGTGTGTTTCAGTGCTGAACTGTAAATAGCCAATGGGCTTATGTGTATTTTGATTGGGATGTCAATAAAGGTGAGGACAACCGGAAGTTTCTTTGAGACTGAGTGAGATGTGCTCGAGTTTGTAAGACCGAGTATGTAAGTCTGTAACATCCCTTGACAACTGGGTACGCAATCGATCTTGGACTATCGATTTAACCACTATAAAAACAGAATTTTAACTTTCTTTCAAATTGCATATTAGTACAGTGAGGGAAAAAAGTATTTGATTCCCTGCTGATTTTGTACATTTGCCCACTGACAAAGAAATGATGGGTCTATAGTTTTAATGGTAGGTTTATTTGAACAGTGAGAGACAGAATAACAACAAAAAAATCCAGAAAAACGCATGTCAAAAATTTTCTAAATTGATTTGCATTTTAATGAGTGAAATAAGTATTCGACCCCTCTGCAAAACATGACTTAGTACTTGGTGGCAAAACCCTTGTTGGCAATCACAAAGGTCAGACGTTTCTTGTAGTTGGCCACCAGGTTTGCACACATCTCAGGAGGGATTTTGTCCCACTCCTCTTTGCAGATTTTCTCCAAGTCATTAAGGTTTCGAGGCTGCCGTTTGGCAACTCGAACCTTCAGCTCCCTCCACAGATTTTCTCTGGGATTAAGGTCTGGAGACTGGCTAATGTGCTTCTTCTTGAGCCATTCAACTTTGTTGCCTTGGCCGTGTGTTTTGGGTCATTGTCGTGCTGGAATACCCATCCACGACCCATTTTCAATGCCCTGGCTGAGGGAAGGAGGTTCTCACCCAAGATTTGACGGTACATGGCCCCGTCCATCGTCTCTTTGATGCGCTGAAGTTGTCCTGTCCCTTTAGCAGAAAAACACCCCCAAAGCATAATGTTTCCACCTCCATGTTTGACGGTGGGCATGGTGTTGTTGGGGTCATAGGCAGCATTCCTCCTCCTCCAAACACGGCGAGTTGAGTTGATGCCAAAGAGCTTGATTTTTGTCTCATCTAACCACAACACTTTCACCCAGTTCTCCTCTGAATCATTCAGATGTTCATTGGCAAACTTCAGACAGGCCTGTACATGTGCTTTCTTGAGCAGGGGGACCTTGCGGGCACTGCAGGATTTCAGTCTTTCACAGAGTAGTGTGTTACCAATTGTTTTCTTGGTGACTATGGTCCCAGCTAACTTGAGAACATTGACAAGATCCTCCCGTGTAGTTCTGGGCTGATTCTTCACCGTTCTCATGATCATTGCAACTCCACGAGGTGAGATCTTGCATGGAGCCCCAGACCGAGGGAGATTGACAGTTCTTTTGTGTTTCTTCCATTTGCGAATAATTGCACCAACTGTTGTCACCTTCTCACCAAGCTGCTTGGCGATGATCTTGAAGCCCATTCCAGCCTTGTGTCGGTCTACAATCTTGTCCCTGACATCCTTGGACAGCTCTTTGGTCTTGGCCATGGTGGAGAGTTTGTAATCTGATTGATTGATTGCTTCTGTGCTCAGGTGTCTTTTATACAGGAAACAAGCTGAGATTAGGAGCACTCCCTTTAAGAGTGTGCTCCTACTCTCAGCTCGTTACTTGTATAAAAGACACCTGGGAGCCAGAAATCTTTCTGATTGAGTGGGGATCAAATACTTATTTCACTCATTAAAATGCAAATCAATTCATAACATTTTTGACATGCGTTTTTCTGGATTTTTTTGTTGTTATTCTGTCTCTCACTGTTCAAATAAATGTACCATTAAAATTATAGACTGATCATTTCTTTGTCAGTGGGCAAATTTACAAAATCAGCAGGGGATCAAATACTTTTTTCCCTCACTGTAAATTGGGATTTTGTTTTAGGAATAAGCTTGTTTTTCTTTTATAGCTAAACTGAGACTTGTTTCAGCTACTGTTATGCCTATACTGGACAATGGTGATTTTTTTTTTGTAAGAATGCTTCCACTCAGACTTTGAGATCAATTGACACCATGCAGCACTGTAACTGAAGCTGCTTACACACCATTGCACTTTATATGCTGGGGTTGGCTGGCCTTCCCTTGTCACCAACCGACTCAGTCACTGGTATATTTATACTTACACAGCCATTCTGAGCTTCTTAGATTCTTATTTATGCATTTCTATATTTTTTAAATATGGTGGGTACTGTCTCCGTTCACAGGACTTTATTTTGCTAACTGTCCCAAATGTCAGGGGACAGTTAACGGATTTTGGAAAAAGGGCTTTCATGTACTCTGTCCCACTAGGAACGCCTTATAAAATAGTTCTAATAGATTTTTTCCAGGATGCTGGTCTTCTAGGCAGAGTTGCAAAGAAAAAGCCATACCTCAGACTGGCCTATAAAAAGAAAAGATGGGCAAAAGAACAAAGACACTGGACAGAGGAAGATTGGAAAAAAAGACCAACATCCTGCAGTGTCCTCAACCACTTTTGGCGTTGAGACTGGTGTTTTGTGGGTACTATTTAATGAAGCTGCCAGTTGAGGACCTGTGAGGTGTCTGTTTCTCAAACTAGATTGCTGGTAATGGGCCTCTGTATGCCTATGTAGATATTCCATCAAAAATCAGCCGTTTCCAGCTACAACTGTAATTTACAATATTATAATTGTCTACACTGTATTTCTGACAAATTGTATGTTTTTTAAAGGGTAAACAATTTGCTTTTCTTTCAAAAACATGGACATTTCTAAGTAACCCCAAAAATTTTTACCTTTAGAATTAATATCATTATTTTAAAGAATTTAGACGTGAATAAGGCTTATATGAAAATCTCACCTAATTGCATATTTCATCTACCCTGATCCCGTGGAAAAGGGCAGAGGAGGCTGCAACACCCCGCGTGGAGTGTGCATGGAGGCCATTCGGAACCACGGAACCAGACGCCCCGTAGGCCAAAGTGATGCAGTCACAAAGCTAGTGGGAGAGACGCTGCTTAGAAAGCGGACGACCCACCCGGGAATCCGAATAGCAAACAAACAGCTGGGGAGTCAATCTGATAGAGCTGGTGCGCTCTATGTAAAGAGCGAGAGCGCGCACCGGACACAGACAGTGGAGCCTCTCATCCTCCTCACGTGTGTGCGGAGGAAGGAATAAGGCCTGTAAATCGATAGTCCTAGATCGAAATGAGCTGGTGATAACCTTGGGTATCAAAGAAGGATTAGGTCTCAGTGTAGCGGAGCCTAAGTCCTCTCTGATAGTAAGGCAGCCCGGACGCACCAAAAGCGCGCGGAGGTTACTCACCCGCTTAGCAGAGCAAAAAGCGATGAATAAAGCAGTCTTAAGGGAGAGCAACTTAAGAGAACACTGCTGCAAAGGCTCGAATGGGGGCTCACAGAGAGCGCCCAGCACCTTGGCCAGATCCCATTGCGGAGCGCCCAGCCTGGCCACCGGGCGCAGACGACACGTACCCAACAGGAAGCGGCGGAGGAGAGGGTGGCTGAAAACCCTGTTTCCAGCAAAACCCTCATGACACGCAGAGATGGCCGATGCGTATCCGCGGATGGTTGAAGGAGACCTATCCATATCAAAGAAATGACCCGAAGCCCTTCCGCCTTGATCCGAGCCAGCAGACGCGCTATGTAGCGCTGCGGGGGAAATGCATAAAGGAGGCCTCGAGGCCATGGGTGGTGCGCAAACACGTCCACCCCCAGAGGGGGGCGATCCATCTGGGACAGGGAGAACCACAGGTGACAGTGTGCGTTCTGTCTGGAAGCGAATAGGTCCACCTGGACTTCCCCAAACCTCTGCCAGATGAGGGAGACGATGTCTGGGTGAAGACGCCACTCGTCAGGATGAAGGCCACCCCGAGACATCATGTCCACGCCCACATTCAGATGGCCCGGAATGTGAGTCACAGTCAGAGAGCGGAGGTGGGCATGCGCCCATAGCCAAAGATGTCTCGCCGACCGGTGGAGAGCAGGTGACCTGATCCCCCCTTGGCGATTCATGTAAGCCACCGTGGCCCAGTTGTCTGAGCGAATCAGGACATCGCGGCCCTTGACCTGGTCCGAGAAGTGCGTCAGCATCAATAAGACCGTATCCAGTTCCAGCAGGTTGATGTGGTGAGGGCCGGGAGGCCACACGCCCCCGACAGCCTGACCCTGGCACACACCGCCCCATCCGTGAAGAGAGGCGTCTGTGAAAACCTGAACGTACTCTGACACCCTGCTCAGAGGAGCGCCCTGAGAGAGCGCCAAGGGGTCTCTCCAATAGTCCAGGTCCCCACGCAGGTGAGCTGGCAGAGAAAAAATCCGGTTCCGATGGCGTACTGGGTCGACCCGCTGGTGAGCGAACCAGGCCTGTAGGCCACGCATGTGCAGTAGGCCCAGGGGAAGTACCGCGTGCGCAGCAGCCATCATGCCCAAAAGGGACATGATGGTCCGAACTGGAAGCCTGCAGGGCGGCCGGCACAGGTTGAGGACAGAGAGCAGATCGAGAGCCCGAGAGTCTGAAATGTGGGCTCTCATTGTACGTGTGTCCATGACCAGACCCAGGTAAGAAACCCGCTGGGCTGACCTTGGCACGCTCTTCTGCCAATTCACAGCGAGACCTAACCGCGTGAGAAGGGACACCGCTCGGAAAGTGTGCATCCTGGCCAATTCCAGGGACGGTGCTAGGATCAGGAGGTCGTCCAAATAGGCTAAAATCCTGATGCCTTCCCTGCGTAGGGGCTCCAGCACTGCCTCCAGACATTTGGAGAAAGTGCGTGGGGCCAGAGCGTAGCCGAACGGAATCCTCGTATACTCGTAGACCCTGCCCTGAAAGGCAAACCGGAAAAACTTCCTGTGTCTACGCACGATCGGGACATGGAAGTAAGCATCCTTGAGGTCTATGCTTGAACAGAAATCTCCCGGCAGGAAGGCTTCTAGCAGGCGAGTGGTGGTAAGCATACGGAACGGACGTTTGGCTACGTGCGCATTCAGATTGCGCAGATCCAAGATCGGCCTCACTCCTCCCGTTCTCTTGGGAACCAGGAATTAACGGGAGTAAAAGCCGTCCTGCCTGAGATCCTCCGGGACCTTGGAGATCGCTCCTTTGCTCAACAAGTCCGTCACCTCTGACAGTAGAGCAGACACTCTGTGGGGCGATGACATCACTGTCTCCAATATACCGGAGAAGGGAGGTGGAGCTGAGCGAAACTGAATTAGATAACCCAGTCTGATCGTTCGGTCGAGCCAGGCTGACATTGTACAGTGCTGACGCCACTCCCAATAACGCTCTGAGAGAGGAAGGCCCCTCTGCCCCTACCGCCGCCGAGCTCGACCGGAGAGGAAGAGACACGGCCCAAGGAGGGCAGAGCGAGAAAGGGATGAGAAAAAATCAGAGCTGCATTGGGAGGCAAACCCGGGTCTACAGCACAAGAGCCAAGCACGCTAACCACTGAGCCATCCCGCTGCTCATTCAGTACAGCGCTCTCACTCATAGAAAGCTGAGAGAGAGCGGAGCCCGGCATTTGCATACGCTTACGTTGTACCCTGAGTGGGGACGCGTTGCCATGGAGACGCCGAGTAGTGCAGATGGGAATGGGTGAATCAGAAGGAACAGGTAGCGGGAAGGAGGTAAGAGCCGGCGACGTTACCTGGCGTGTCATCTCATCATAGCGAGCGGGTTGAGAAGACACCACGGTTACATCTGTAACCCCAAGTGAACTCTCAGGACGCTCGTTAATCCGTGAATGGCGGGAGAGAGAGGAGCCCTGCATCTGCATAAGCGAACGCTTCACTGAAAGCGAGCGAATGTCAACACAGTCGTGCCGGGCAAAACTCTGAGAGCGAACACTCTTGGGACTGGCGGGCAGCGGAATGAGAGACGCCTCTGAACCCGCTAGCCGGCGCTTATGTTTATGAGAGGTGGCGGGTAGGGAGGAGAGAGTAGTTATACCTATAACTCCCTGAAAAGACTCACTACCTGGTTAAGATGGAGAATAGCCTTTAGGTTACCGGCTACCTCTTCGACGTCACGTGATGACGGTGTAGGTGAACGGCTTAAAACGTGGGCAGCCGCCAACACGAGGAGAGCAACGTTGTTCGCCGCGGCCAGGGCCTGTGATCCCAAAACGTAAACTTTATCCCATAACTGCCCTGTGTAGCGGTCCTTGGTGGATGGTAGGGCAGGCTTCCTCCCCGACCAGCCCCAGGAAGGCAGGAAATGCACGGCCAGCTCAGGTTCTAAAGGAGGAATGGCCGAGCTGATGGGAGTCTGCCTGCCGTCGACTCTGGTGAAGGTGGCGTAGGATTTGACGGGAGCTCTTGCAGAGGCTGGAGCAGACCAGGAACCTTTAAAACCGCGGACCTCAGGCACAGGGGAGTCCACCGGTTTGACACGTTCCGCCCAGGAGCCAACGGACATGTCTGAAGGTTCCTTCGGTGTTGGCAGTGGAGGCAGGGGCAGCTGGATACGTAGCGCTGCTCTCTCAATCATGCCTGCAAACTCCACGCGAAGAGGGGGCGGGCGGAAGGAAGCAGCAGAAGAGAGGTCATCATCTATTTCGCCTGGGAGAGAGGGAGAAGCGCGAGACCCGCCACCAAAACCCACGCGGGAAGGGAGCGGGTCATTCTGAGTCAGGGGAGTCGGGTCCGGCGTCGGAGCGTCCTCCTCAGACATGTGGTCGTCCTCGCTGCTGGAACTCAACACAGCGGAGACGTCTACCTCCTCTTCAAAAAAGTTTGCCCTCTCTACACGTGTAGAGAGGGACAGAGTAGCACAGGAGGAGCAAGCCGGGGGTCGGTGAGACCCTCGCGAGCGTGGGCCGGTCCCAGGCAGGAAACACACGAACGGTGAGGGTCCTGATCCGGTGACATCCGGCTACCCCTTGTTAAATAGAGACGCAGCCTGCCATGCAATGTTTGAGCCTCGCCATAGTCAAAACAAATTATGCGTTAGGGTTTTTCAGGATAGACAAAAACTTTGCTGGCTACAACTTTCAGTAGCTACGTTATAGTAAGACAAAAATAAAACTCTAATTGCGACTATTTCTGGTGGATTTTCGAAGTATGCATCTGTGCATGCTTTTTTGGGTAATATTGATCAGTAAAAGAGGAAGGATTTCCACGTTTCTCTCCTCTTTTCATTTGACAAAATGTCAGTTTTTGTCACCTGTATTGATAGTTATTGTATCAATGTCATTCACGAATGAAAGAAAAATGTTGTTGTGCCATGAAATGAAACAGCTTTGGCAGTGTAAAGTTAATCTTCAGTCTCGCTAGCAATTGCTCAATTCTGATGACTATTCCAAGCAGTAAGTTAGTAGATACTAGTAAGCATATTACAGGCTAATAAGCTGTTAAAACGGCCAGTGGCAAAAGCCATACAGTTCATAGATGCTATTTGTGGCAGAAGTAACCTTAATAAGAAATGTTAGTCAGTTTAACGCAATGCTTAATGGTGTCTAGGGAAATAGTCAAACTTGACGTGATGTTAATGCGTGACGAAATGATCGAATGTCAAGACGCTATACTGACCCTTGGCACACATCCCTTAGTGGCGTGGTGTTTAAAGACACAGCCTGTCACATGGGAGACCCAGGTTCAAATCCAGTGAGGGCAACAATATTCATCCCCTCTAATCGTGGGCTGGTTGAACTAGGTTTGCCTGGTTCTTTTTCTTGTTTCTATGTTAAGTTGAATCAAATTATTAAAATTTTCTGCATAGAAACACATAGGTCTGTTGTATTGAGATACGTGCTTTCACTTTGAGATTAACAAACAAGGGGTTTGTCACCATGGGTCAGATTCTTCATTAAAAACGTAGCATTTAAAAATTAAAACCAAAGCTGACCCATTGTCTCATAATTATGATCATGATCATGATTTTCTTTCAAATGAAAAAAAGTTCAAAATGCTGATTCATGGTTCAAAAACTCATTTAAAACCACAAGAAATATTGAAGATCGATGTTAAACTTGAATGAGTCAATATGAGCAATGGGCTTAGATTGTTTGCTCCTATTAATATTTTGTATTTGTGCCCACTGCTCATATTGACTTGAGCTTTTGACATAGACAGTGTTATATATAAAAAGTGCATTCAATATGTCTGTTTAATATTTAATACTGATGGTGGATAAAATAATGTGTTGGAGCAACAGCGTTGCCATTTTCAATTCAGATGATTTTATAAATGACAGCTCTTGTTCATTTGCAGTGCAGTTCTGATGGATCGTGTTTGGTGTGTCTGGACAGCCGAACAGCGAACTGACCTAATCTCCATCAAAACAGAGTTCCCAGAAGGATGTGTAGAATCAAGCTAAGTGATTATCTAACAATTACAGAAATATTGACCAAATGTAAACAGCACTTAATTTAAAGGGATATTTTACTCAAACAGAGTATTTTGCCCATTAACAACACAATCCCTAGAAGTGTGTATGTTCGCCATTATCTTTTTAAGATATATTCAGCACAGACGAGTCACATTGTGTCCTGAAAACAGAAATGCACACTTATAGGGATTGAAATGTCAGTGGGCTAGTGAAAAAAATACTAAAAGATAATTAAGTTGCAGGGTTAACTTGAAATATGAAACAAATAACTGAATTGTCATCAGCATATACCTTTTAGATAACAAATGATTCAATAAATGACAGCTCTTGTCTTTTTGCCATGCACCTGTGATGGATCATGTTTGGCGTGCATGAACAGTCAAAATGAGATAGACAAAGGGCACCTGATCATAGACAAGCCCTCCTACTATGGGATGCATAATAAATACAGCCCCAGGTATACAAAGCCATGTCCTTCCTGTAAAACCTCCCTTAAACAACTGTGATTGTGTGTCTCTAGGCCAGTGTTTCCCAATCCTGGTCCACAGGACCTAAAGGGGTGCACATTTTTGTTTTTGCCCTAGCACTCACACACCTGTTTCAAATGTTGCCCTACCACTTACACACTTGATTGACATAATCAACCTATCACCAAGTCTTTAATTTGAATCAGGTGTGTGAGTACTAGGGCAAAAACAAAAACATGCACCCCTTTGGGTCCAGAGGACCAGGACTGGGAAACACTGCTCTAGGCCCCTGAAATTGTGATCTTAGTGTAGAAAATTAATTTATTGTCATTCTTATTTATTCATTATCTTATTAGAAGGATTTTGTATTCTGTATGCTTGATCAATTACACATATACTGAAAGACTTGTCTCTCTCTCTGTCTCCAACTTATAAGGCCAGTATCTGTGTTCAAGGGCAGGGATGAATGGAATGTCGGCTGCACAGGGCCTTGGCTCCCTTTTAGC
>JACXGI010014902.1:0-18277 GCA_016801175.1 Esox masquinongy | reverse complement strand
GGCTGAATAATTTTGCACGCCCAATTTTTCAGTTTTTTATTTGTTAAAAAAGTTTGAAATATCCAATAAATTTTGTTCCACTTCATGATTGTGTCCCACTTGTTGTTGATTCTTCACAAAAAATTACAGTTTTATATCTTTATGTTTGAAGCCTGAAATGTGGCAAAAGGTCGAAAAGTTCAAGGGGGCCGAATACTTTAGCAAGGCACTGTATGTGGGGAAAATTATAAATGAAACAAAATTACAATTTCAATAATACTTTACATAGGTTAAAGAATATTATAAGGTGGAGCTCAGAAGAAATGGTTAGAGCCTATATAAGCTAATGTAGAGAACATGATCTAATATAAAACATCCTATTTTGATGTTATTTTTTTATTTGCTTGTGCTCATTTGCTTTGGAGATTGATAGTGCAATACATCCAACCACGCTAGATGTGTTTACACTGCACCTTAGCCTAGGGCTAACCGCATCATAAGCCCTGGGCTAAGGGCCTCCTAAGCCCAGGGCTAAGCAAGTGTTCACACTTTTTGAAGTGGGAAAACACCACCCTTAGCCTAGGGCTAGCTGGCCATGCTCTAGAGCAGTGTTAGGACCGACTTTTCAGGGCTAGCCCCAGAAAAATTGTGACAAAATAACCAGTGTGAAACAGGGTCAAGAACAAAACCATAGAACGTTTATTGTCCAATCACAAAAGCTGCCCTTTCACTTAATTTCCATACGTTGGGACGCGCACCGTTACCAACAGCTCGTCTGTTTTGGTCCTTTCACTCTGCAAAGTTTTGTCGTTTCATTATACCTGCTCTATCTTAGCGAAGTAGTTATTGCATCTTGCTTTGGATGTAAATCCAGCAAATATGTCGAACGAATTAAGGCTGACTAACGCTTTTCTCTTTCTTTGCGTAGTTTTAACAAAGTTGTTCAAGCATATACCGACAGGATGGGCATCTTGATCAGTCTATGAAGTCATGAAGACTCATGAAGTCGTTAATTGAATCGTGGTAGCGTAACATTGATCATGTGTCAGTGATGTAGGGTACAGTAACATTATTCGCATGCCAGAGAGAACGCAACATTTGCAGCTTATCATAGAATGTAAGATGGCATTGTGTTGTATTTGTCCGTTAGCCCAGGGCTTAGGAACACAAGTGTGAATCCTTAGCCCAGGGTTGACAAACTCTTGTGTGAACACAGGCTAAGCTAACCCGGGGCCAGTCTTAGACTGGGACAATGCAGTGTGCAAAGGCCTTATTTTCCATCCCCCCACTGTAATGGACATGGGATACTTTTTGCTGAAAAACTCTTCTATACCGCTGTGAATGTATTGTACAAAATACTCAGGAGAGTCTGTAAAATTACAAATATAATTTGTAATCATGGGGCACTGTGCAACATCCAGCAAAACAAGATATTGTTGTCCCTCTTTAACCCCCAATGCCACACACACTATATTGTACATGGATTTCATATTGCCTCATTAGTTAGCAGCTAGTGGCTTTTTTCGGAGTCTGGCTAGTTACTCCATCTAAAATAATTTTGGTGACATGAACATTATAGCAGACAGTTTAGCTATTTTTAATTTGCATTTTAGATATGGTGTTATGAATTCCAGCCTCAGTAGCTAATCTATGCTCAATAGCTAATTAATCCACTTTTTTCATTTGTACACTGACTTGCTACGATAGGCAAATATTTAGTGGAATGCAATGTTGCCATGATTATTTCATTTAAAAAAAAAACTACCTAGCAGAGTCAAAAAATGGTTAACGATAATTGCTATCGACTTTAGTTATCTAGTAACATTAGCTAACGGAAATGTATTTAACTAACCTCAGTTTAAGATAACATTAGTCCATCTAAAATCATTTTGGTGACATGAACATTATAACATACACTTTAGCTAATAATAATTTGACCATTTAGAGATTCAGAAATGACCATTTAGGTGTCATGCTTTCAAGCCTCGGTAGCTAATCTATGCTCATAATTGCTAGAAAAACCTCAGTCTAAGCTAGCGTTAGTTACTTTAAATCATTCTGGTGACATGAACATTAACTAATGCTTTAGCTATTAAAAAATTGCTTTTGGTAAAGAGGGTGTTATGTGTTCACGCCTCAGTAGATAATCCGTTCTCAGTAATTAAGTAATTTCTGTTTTCATTTGTTTCTACAATTCCACTTCTGAGGGCTAAAATTATCAATTGCACCTTTTAATTGTGGACATGGCAGTTAAATTAAAATGAAATCTGAGTTGTAATTTAACAACAACACATGGGCTTTATGCCCATGCCCTACCAAAGCCAACATATTTTTATAATAAGAATAGGGAGGGTATTTTCCAAATAATTTAAAATCAGGAAGTTATTGTTTTTTTGATGCCACCTGTAATAGTCTTTTGATCATCAAAATTAAACAATTCTCCATTATCCTACAACAAGCAAAAGTTTAAATCATTAATATGCTCTGTGCTGGGGAAGACTGACAAACTTCCATTCAGTTACATTTACCATGCGATTAGGGTACATTTATTACATTCTGAAAATTTCAAACAACTTCCTAGTTACATTGTTTGGTGCTTAAGGTGTTGTACTGTTCTGATAGTGTCAGACTTATGAAATATCCATATTCATCTGATGCAGAACATTATATTATAATACCATTTGAGGTAAATGTCCTGAAAACTATTGCGATGTAACATGCAAGTAGATTCAGTTTAGCCAAACAGTGGTGGCATAATAGCCATAACACTATCTATTGATCTTTGTCACTCAGTGAGATTACATTTGGTACACATGATCAGGGTTGTGATTTTACTTTGTGTGAATGATATTTCAAGATGGCCACATGGAGGCACTATAGGAAAGGAAAAAACATATGTCGTATTGCTTGCAACTATGGATGTAAGTTGGAAAAAAAATGCAGTCTGGTTAGTAGTAGCTTCAATGCTGAAACCCGCTAAATGCTGCTTGCAGCTTTAATATTAGTTTGTTTCTTTAGGGTTTCAGCAGTTCACTGGTGAAACCCTATTGTGTTTGTTCCGTTCATTATTATTAGGGATTCAGCAGTTCACTGGTTAAACCCTATTGTGTTTTTTTCCCGTTCATTATTAGGGGTCCTTGCCCCGAAGAGCCTCATGAGCCCTATTATTTTTGTTAGGATTATTATTATTATTAGGGGTCCTTGCCCCGAAGGGGCTCAGGAGCCTTATTATTATTATTAATGTTATTATTAGGGGTCCAAGCAGCGAAGCTGCAGAACCCTATTGTAATTGTTAGTTGTTTTATTAGGGGTCCAAGCAGCGGAACCCTATTGTAATTGTTAGTTTTTTATTATGATTATTATTCTGCCGTTTTTTCAAGTTCACCTACTTCTGCTGGGTAACTTTTTTTTGTAACTTTGCACGCTGATAGGGGATATCCCAAACTAACGGACAGCAATTTTGGTGTCCATAGGCCCATGCGTCTGGCGCCACCATCGGGTCAAAGTTGTGATTTTCAAATGCTCATAACTCGGGCTCTGATTGCCCTAGAGACATAAAGCTGGTATCATATGATGCATGGGCAAGTGCTGAACAACTTTGCAAGAGGCCGTTTTCATTTCTGCCATTTTGTTTTTTCTGAAAATACTTAGAAATTCTTCACAGGCCGCAAGTTTTGAACAATCTTCATGAAAAATGGCACAGATGATCTTCAGACCAGTCCTAAAAAAAAGTTATTCGATGGATTTGTGATATGCGAGACCGTTAGTCAATTACAGCCAGTCGAATGTGGCGATGAGGCCGTCAAACAGGACGTGAGGGTGTATCTCAGCAACCGTTTGTCGTATAGTCACCAAACTTGGTATCCATGGTTGGAAGGAGGATTAGAGGAGGCATGCAATGTTTGGCATCAATCGGCCATGTGGGGGCACTATACCAGAAAGTCACTTTGAAGGCTCATTACAGCTGAATGCAAACAGATATTTCAAGCAAACTTGGTCTGTTGCGTGACTGTATCAGGTTGTTGTACTGCAGTAAATAGGAAGTTGGTAGTGCAAACCGTGTGACTGCCATCGGCCAATGAAATTCAACCTATGAATCAAAGGCTTAAAATGTTTGTTTCCCAAACTTTCAGTATAAGCTCCTATAGGCCCCCAACAACCACTAAAAATATAGATGAGATCGGCCATTCGGGGGCGCTACAGTGCAACGTCAAAGTTGAGATTTTCAAATAGCGATTTCTCTTCGCTCCTTAGAGCTGAAGTCACGAAACGTATCTCAAATTGTGCTTTGTGTTGAGCCAAACAAAATTGCCTCTTGCACCTATGAGCTGCTTCATCTTCATTTCCTGGTATTTTGAATAGATTAAAACGAAACTGAAACGAATCAGTCCTTTCGTCCGATTTCCACAAAACATAACATATAGCATCTGTGGATACTCCCCATCAATAATTACTAAAAGAAAATTGGATTTTTCCAACACAGCAGATGTCATATGTCAACAACTTCCTGCGTCCTGCAGTTTCACAGGAAGTGAAAGTATATCTCCACAAACAAATGTCCGATTCTCACCATGTTGGTATGACAAGATAACGACACCTGCAGAGTGTGGTGCCAATTGGCCATTGGGGAGGGGCACTACAGTGTAAGGCCAAACTTGAGGTTTTCAAATAGCGATTTCTCTGTTCTCCTTAGACATGAACTCACCAAACTCATCTCAAATGGTGCTGCTAGTTGTGCCAAACAAAATTGCGTCTCGCATCAATGAGTTCTGTCATCTTCATTTCCATTTCATTTGAATATATTACATTGAAACTAAAACAAATCGGTCCTAGGCCATTGGTTGGATTTTGAGAAAACTTCAACAGAAGCACCTTTTGGCAATGCATATATACAATCATAAAAAAGTTGGAATTTCATAATATAGTGGCCATCACATGCCAGTCAATTTAAGCATCATGCGGTTTATGTTCACATTGGTATGTGAAAGGACTAGAAGGCCATAAACACCTATAAGGCTTACAAGGCTTAAATGACCTTAAATGAAGGCCTATGAGAACTACAAGCCATTTAAGGCCTTAAAGTGTAAAGCCTTTAGTCCATTTTCTGTGACCTTAAGATCACCTCATACACAGTGATATGCCTACACCTCTAATAGCTTACCAAGTATGTGTCTGTGACATTAAGCTGACGGACAAGTTGTCACCAACAGCTTTGTAGAAAATGATGGAGCATATGGGGCACTAACATGATACTTGTTTAGTTTAAAGGCCTATAACCACCAAAACACTTCCCCAATATTTTTGGGGGGTGCTACATTAAACTTGAGATTTTGAAATCACCATATCTTTGAACACCTTTGACCTACAGTCACCAAATATATTTCAAATTCTGTATCACATTCTAATTACACAAAATGTGCACATGTTGGAGAGAGACCACTTATGTGGTCCATAACTTCAAGCAGAATAGCACAAAGAATCAGATTCAGAAACAGATTTATTACCAAGTAGTACTTCGCATACAAGGAATTTGCTTTGGTCTGATGAACATATAGTGTGAGGACAAAAGCAGGCAGTACAAAAGTGCAAATGTGATAAATACAGGTACTCTTCTTATAATTATAATATAATTACATTTGCATTTCTGATTGCACCCCATCATGGTAGGCTGTTATTTTGTCTATTTCATGCCAGACTGTTGTCAAACCCCAAGCAAGACTCTGATGATTCATTTTAGCATGCACAGGCTGATTAGAACTGCTAGGTGTTGGAAAACACCATCACAAAATCAACAAAATCCCCATGATCAACCGTGGTCGGAAAAGTTCTTGTACTTTCAGACGTTGGTGGTTGACTGCTACAACTTCAACCAGTCACCATGTCTGTCACATTACAGTTTTTCTTATAAAATATAAGAAATATAATACCCAATTTCCAAAAGCTTTATTTCCTAATGCAGCAAATGTACAAGTTACTTGGCATCAGTGTTCTCATCATCTCGTCTCAGTTCTACGTCGGGCAATAAAATCTCATCAACGTCACACTTGGTTTACTCTTTCCAGGCAGCGTGGGGAAAATGCCCTTGTGTGCCTTAGATCTCCCTGGATAGACTCCACAAATAAATCACCCCAGGTGTCCACCATTGCCTCCTTATTGATTTTATAACGAGAAATAAAAACTGTGCCACCAGTTCTCTGCTTCTGGTGTAATTACAAACTTGATATAATATTGGGAAATACATGACTATTCAAGAAAAATTGTTCCATACCAATTTTAATGAAACAACAAGTTTAGAATAAAACACACACATTTATGAAAAGTTAGGGTCCTATAGGTACATGGGTTTCATTTCAACAAAGTTATTAACTTGCAAAAAAAAAACGGTCAAAATGACTGCCTTGGCAGTTCTAGTGTACAAACAATGCAGTTATTCCATTATGACATTATGACATTCCATTTTGTTGCTGCAAGAAAGCAAAGACCCATTATCTTTGGCACCCTGTGCTTTACTTCGTCTGGGATAAAAAGTAGCAAAATAATCAGACATTCAGCATTTGTTCCTTTGTTTATATCAAGCCAGACAAGACAGTCTCAAAAGCAATCCCTGGCCCACTGGTTTCGACTCTGGAGTGCCTAATACTACTACTTCACCTCACTTTGAAGTTACACCTACCCTGCAACTGTCAATTTCTCAAGTACTCTCAAACATAACTTTTTTATCTATTGGCCTAATTTCTTTTAGGAACATGCATGAATTACCTTTAATTGTCCATGATCCAAATTCAACCACATTTTAAATCCAGGGAGAAAAACAAAACACCCAACACTACGAAAATAACACGAAGAAATTTTGGCCTGCTTATATCCAGGCCTTAGTAAGGGTCCGAACAAGAACTTATCCTTCTCAAACAATTACTTCAATAGTAATGGACCATTAGCACAGCCCTGGGAAACAATCTGTAGCCTACAGATTTTGTTAATGTGCAGCCGTGTCATCAGCTCCTTAACCTGTCGGGTATGCAATAATATATCAAAGGCATATAGCTTCACTTTTGATGTCATTGCACCCTCTTCAAGGTATGCTGGTACTTTCTCTATTTCTAGCCAGACAAGTCTGAAACGGGAAACCAGGCCCAGGCATTTTGACTTTTGAGTGCCTCATACTGCTACTTCATCTTACTTTGAAGTTACCCCAAACATCCAACAGTCTACACTGCCTGACTGAAAAAACTTCACCTTTTGGATTTAAATAAGGAGATACTTATGATTAATATGTTTCAGCTGGTTGCCATTATGTTTACCCTAACTTATGCAGTGAGTGGCTTCTCATTTCTTAAACAACCATGTCGGAAGACGTATCCCGTGGTCGTGGAAAAGATGTTTCTGTGTTTCAGAAGGTTGAAATTATTGGCCTGCATCAATCAAAGAAAACAACTAAGGAGATTACTGAAATAACTGGAATTGGGTTAAGAACTGTCAAATGCATTATTAAAACCTGGAAGAAAAGTGGTGAACCTTTAACTTTGAACCGTCAAGGACTCTGGAGCAATGGAGAAAGGCTATGCGGTCTAATGAGTCCAGGCGTAGCCTATTCCAGAGCAATGGGTGTGTCAGGGTAAGAAAGGAAGCGCATGAAGAAATTAACCCATCATGCGTAGTGCCCACTGTACAAGCCTCTGGAGACAGTGTCATGATCTGGGGTTGCTTCAAGTGGTCAGGTCTAAACTCAGCACCTTTATTTGGCAATAAAATGAAGTCAGCTGAGTACCTGAATGTACTGAATGACCAGGTTATCCCATCAATATATTTTTTCTTCCCCGATGCCACGGGCATATTCCAGGACAACAATGCCAGAATTCCCCAGGAACAAATTGTGCAAGATTGGTTCAGGGCGCATGAGGAATCAATTTTAACGCATGAATTGGCCACCACAGAATCCTGACCTTAGCCCCATTGAACGTCTTTGGGATGTGCTGGAGAAGACTTTACGGAGTGGTTTGCCTCTCCCGTTGTCAGTACAAGATCTCAGGCAAAAATGTACAGTGAGGGGAAAAAAGTCTTTGATCCCGTGCTGATTTTGTGCATTTGCACACTGACAATGAAATGATCAGTCTATAATTTTAATGGTAGGTTTATTTGAACAGTGAGAGACAGAATAACAATAAAAAATCCAGAAAATTGCATGTCAGAAATGTTATAAATTGATTTGCATTTTAATGAGTGAGATAAGTATTCGACTCCTCTGCAAAACATGACTTAGTACTTGGTGACAAAACCCTTGTTGGCAGTCACAGAGGTCAGACGTTTCTTGTAGTTGGCCACCAGGTTTGCACACATCTCAGGAGGTTTTTTTTTGTCCCACTCCTCTTTGCAGATTTTCTCCAAGTCATTAAGGTTTCGAGGCTGACGTTTGGCAACTCGAACCTTCAGCTCCCTCCACAGATTTACTACGGGATTAAGGTCTGGAGACTGGCTAGGCCACTCCAGAACCTTAATGTGCTTCTTCTTGAGCCACTCCTTTGTTGCCTTGGCCGTGTGTTTTGAGTCATTGTCATGCTGGAATACCCATCCACGACCCATTTTCAATGCCCTGGCTGAGGGAAGGAGGTTCTCACCCAAGATTTGACGGTACATGGCCCCGTCCATCGTCCCTTTGATGCGGTGAAGTTGTTCTGTCCCCTTAGCAGAAAAACACCCCCAAAGCATAATGTTTCCACCTCCATGTTTGACGGTGGGGATGGTGTTCTTGTTGTCATAGGGAGCAATCCTCCTCCTCCAAACACGGCGAGTTGAGGTGATGCCAAAGAGCTCGATTTTGATCTTATCTGACGTTTCATTAGTCTGTTGAAAAAATGTCACTGCGAATGCACGCTGTAAACAAAGTTAAAGGCGTGCCAATGAAATAATAGTGTGTGCAACTTTTTTGGGGGCCAGTCAGTGTATTTCTCAAGTCCACTCATGGAAGACATTTGAATAGCACACACCCAATGTGGTCAACTGACATAAATGTTCCTGTAAGTGCTAACAGCTATGCGTTTAACATGATCAGATCAAATTGCCACGGTGACTCAGGACTGCTTCGCCCCGCCAGAGGCTGATGCTTCTACCGCCAGCTACCGGCCAAAGATTAGATTTTCAAAAGCTAATAACCTTTGCTCCAGTTGTAGTAAAGACATACAACTGGTATAATATGATGTGGACACAGGTGCTGTACAAATTTGCAAAAGGCCATTTTCATTTCCGCCTGAATACATTTTCCACAATTTTGAATTTTCTGAAAACCCTACCTTTGAGAAGTAGTCCTAGGCCATTCGTCCCATTTCCAAGAAACTTCACAAATAGCATCTGTGGATAATGCCCATCAATAACTACTAACAATATTAGACATTTCAAACACAGCAGATGTCATTTGTCAACAACTTCCGGAGTCCTACAATTTTACAGGAAGTGAAAGCATATCTCCCACATCAGTTTGTCCGATTCTCACCAAATTTGTTATGCACCATTGCTATTGACAAGGTGAGGACATGTGCAGTGTGTGGCGCCAATTGGCCATTTGGGGGCGCTGTTCCAGAAAATCACATTAAACGCTCATTAATCCTGAACACAAACAGGCCTATACCACCTATCAGGTCTATAAGGACTATCCTCTTATGGCATTCTTATTGCTTGGACCCCTTAATTGCTGCTTGCAGCTATATTTTGGTATTATTATTCCTTTTTTTGGAGTCATATTCCTGTGAGATGGCATGCGCTACAGACACGCCACTTTGCCCATAGGTGTATACTATCTGCCAAATTTAACAATCAGACTATGGGTCCAATTGAACCCTAGGTGGTGCTATAATAAGCAATCTAATTCCCTCCAAAAGCTCCACTGGCATTTCCACCCCATATGACCTAGAGGTCTGAAATTCGGTCCACAGGTCTCTCTTCACCTAAGAAACAATTTTGACTCAAGAACCCATAAAGTCCACTATCATGGATTTTCTGCCATTTTGAATTTTGTCTAAAACACTAAAAATTAATCTTCAACTAGAGATCGGCATCAGTCCTCATGCCGCTCGGTATATATCACCTTGTAGCAAATCTTTAGATACTTGTCCCAACTATTGTTGATATCTTTAAAAGAATGGCTGATATGAGCCAATGAAAATTTTTCTGTGCGTGATCTCAATTCCAATGCTCATTTATGCAAGATG
This sequence comes from Esox masquinongy, assembly GCA_016801175.1. NCBI lineage: Eukaryota > Metazoa > Chordata > Actinopteri > Esociformes > Esocidae > Esox > Esox masquinongy. The sequence continues at coordinate 8,096 of JACXGI010014902.1, read as the reverse complement.
GTGAGACCTGCTGCATCCAAACTTGATGCATCGGCCTGATGGTGGAGCTATAATCAAGCCAGGTGGGCTCTCTTCGCCACTGGGATGCCCTCTCTCAAATGCCATTTGAGGGCAGAGTCACTGGCTTGTTGGTGTCTCTGTTGCGTCCATTGTGCAATTGGAGTGATCTCTGCTGGCAATACTCAGCCTTCATTCAGGGTGTTTGCGGTTGGTTGGTGTCCCTTTGGTTGATGCTTGGCAATGTGGGTGGATTGACTTCCTGCCTGTTGGGCCCTGTCTGGGGCCTCCTCCCTATAGAGCCGCAGTATCACTGGACCCCCCTTTCTCAGCCCCATTGTTTAAGCTGCTATATTATTGTGCCGGGGGAGTAGGGTGGGTTCTCCTTCTCCATTGTAAATCTAAGGAATGCACTCTAAATTTTCCTTGTCTCCTGCTCCGCTTAAACTTAAGAGGACTTGAGGTCTTGGCCCACACCTCCAGAGTACCAGGCTATACAGATGCTAATTAGCATAATTAGCGTTAATTAACTACTAGGCTGTATCTTTATGTATGCTGATTAGCGTATTTAGCATTAATTAACTATTAGGCTGTATTTTTTTTGATCGTTTGTGCTACAGACATGAAACCACTTTGTTTCACATGTTTAGGCTATCCCCACTGTAAATTATGAAATGGTTATCGATTTTACGTATGCTAATTAGTGTTAACTAATAGGCTGTATCTTTTGAGCCGTTTGTGCTACAGACCCAAAACCAACTATGTTCCACATGTTTAAGCTATCTGCACTGCAAATTATGAAATTGTTATCGATTTTACGTATGCTAATTAGTGTTAATTAACTATTTGGCTGTATCTTTGAAACCATTCGAGCTACAGTCAGGAAACCAACTTTGGTTCACACTAGGGGTCTAACGGTACATATATCCATACCGTACGGTACAGGACGTTCAGTTCGGTACGCGTTGTGATCCGAATGAATATAGCATAGTTTTAACCACACACGTTACTTTTTTGTGTGAAAAAATAACATTCTAAACTCAGAGTTTCCCCCCAGAGATGGATCTTGGAGCCGTAACTTAGCAACTGAAGTAGCCTAGAACATGTAATGCAGCCTCGTAAATAAATACAGCAAACACAAATGGCAAGCCAGAGCTTGAGGACCCTCCCAGATCCTTCAGGTCTCCCGTTTGGGAAAATCACTGGGTAGGATTTGTTCAGTAAAAAAAACCCTATGAACATGTTCTTTAAACTGATGAGGCCTTCTAAGAATTGTTTAGCAACACAGACAATTCAGTGCCAGTGAAATGTCAATTTATAATTCATGGAGCGTGCTGCTGCTTTCCAGACAATTCTGTTCCAGCAATCCCGTTCCAGCCAATTGCCTTCTGCGAGGCGGGCTTTCCTCCTTGGTTTATTTTGCGAGTGCGCAGTTTACCTGGATGATATATATAGTGCATAAGTACGGGAGCAAAGTTTGCTTACTGTAAGAAACTATAATGGCAGCTAGAGACCAGGATGACAAACTCCCAATTCCTCCTTTGTCTACCACAGCTTACACTACGAAAACGTAAGGGTTTTTCGGCAAATATGAATTTGTGAAAAACGCTTCAAACCCTACTTCGATAGCATCAAATGACTGATTTAAACCTTTTCACAAGCACGTTTTAAAATATCACTGAAGGACCCTCAGCGTGATTTGTTAATGCACATTATTTCAGTATGTGCTGACAATTCCAGAATTGTATATTATGACAAAACAATAATTGCCACCACAGCAGCCCATAAACATCAGTGTTTATTAGATATGGAGCAGATTTCTGATTTTGACTGGTTAAAATTATATTTTTAAACTATTAAGGACAGTAGTACTGTAAAACAGTATACTGAATACATTTGGGCAACCTTCTAAAATGTTATGAAAAATAATCAATTCCAATTCTTGCGTATTTAGTAATGGACATACACGATCAGTGAAAAACACCTTTATGAAGGTTACGTTGAGCTTGTTTGGTTAATTGCTGTCTGTATGCACAGCCATGTTTGTTTGATAAACAAATGTTAGCTGACAAGTTGCATATCGTGAAATACGAAATGTGCTCTGGACCAGACATCATGTAATGTTATGTTGATCAGTCTTTTTTCTTTACCGGAAGGCATGTAAGGTAGGTAAAACATTCCAGTCTATAATCTGTCATTTGCATCATCAATAAAAAAACAAAATATAATGCAACTGAACAAAATAGTAAGGTAGACGATAATTGGGAATTGGGGTTGAATTTTTTTACGACTTCGTAAATTTCACAAATGGTAATTAATGACTCGCTAGTTAACATTTTATGTCGCTAACAATCACAAAAGACTGACGACTTGATAAAATTATTATTCGGTACAAGATGTATTTCATAATTGCTGCTAACCAGAGGCCTTTTTGCTGGCTTAGTGATGTCAAAATCAAAATTATATTTTTATGATTTAATATATATTTTCATTAATGCTATACGTATTTTACAAAGTTCATTCCCATCAATCTATTGACATAATTTCATTGCTATTCACTCGCTCAGTTGCGCTGTTTCCAGTGCAGCTCAGATAAATCTGAGCTTTTATCCAATCAGATTTTCCACGTGTTGTCTCCGGGTGAAAATCTACCCTGATGCCTATAGAATTTCAAGTGAATCCCATCTGCTGTTGAAGAAAATGAGGGTGATGTCATATTCTTTAACCAATCAGTTTTTGAGTTTGACCTGTTGGGCATATTCTTCGACACGCAGGAGCCTTCTAGCTTGCCTAGCCGCCTACGTCTGCATTTTTCGTGTGGTGTGATTGGAGAGCCAGTTAGCTAACTGAAGTAAAATTAGTTAGGACATAATGCAGCAACGTCTAAGATTTATTTTACCTTTCAAGACGTTTAGATTTATAGATGTAGTGCTTTAGATTTTTACCTAGCTCTGTTGTTTTGTAACGAACAATGGAGGAGAAGAAATGGAAGGCAGATTTATTGGCAAAGCCTTTTACGAGAAAAGCTGGAAATTGTGAGGAAGGGTTGACCAACCCCCCTGCTAGCAGCCCTGTCCCAGTCAGGGAAAAGATTTGTGTGGCACTTTCAATCGATCAACCACGAAAAGTACACTTGGCTTGCAGTGTCAAGGAACATTGTTGTATGTTGTTTCTTTGGTACCTGTAATGTCATTGATTTGGGCTTTGCAATGTTTATTTGTGTTGCAGCGTCCTGTCATACTGCATAATGATACCTTACATTCTTGATGGTTTCAGTCACCATGTACTCATGTTTCTGTAAATAGTGTTTTGTAAGCCTCTTGTTAAATCACTTTTTTCCACTGCCACTGTGAATATGGGGTGGTTACGTCGAATGACAATAGCCTATAGCCCAAATGTCATGGTGAGGTCATTCGAATTATATAGAAATTATTTTGCCGTTATACAGCCTTAGGAAGCCATGCATGCTAAAGTTATTAGCTTTCTGTGCTGAAGTTACTAATTATTATTGGTAAGTAGGAGAAACGTGATAAGATAAGGGAGATTGCGTCAGCATGCGGTAGATTGCGTCAAGCTGTGATTACACTTCCAAAGCATGGGGGAGCTACAATGCTGAAAATGCTATTATTTCTCAAATCATTTTCTGAAGATAGTTGCAGACGATGTTTACAATGTTCCCAACATTACAGCTCCTAACATAACAGGTTTAATTTAAAAGGGAAAATGTATCCATTTGCGTCCATTTACATCTTCATCACTGCTATAATTACGATGCGTTTTTTTAAAGAAACACTAATAGCCTACACAGAAATACTATTTGTTTAAACGTTTGAATTATCTTAATAATTATTATAATACAAAGCACAGCTATTTGCTTAGATCATTTTGAAGTAGAGAATGTTAGAAGAAGACATCTTATGACATATCGCTAATTGACTTCAAAACCTGCAGTAGGCAATCCTGTATGCTCTCCTAATTGGTCTGACTACCTTTCAAAGTCACTTCCTGTTTTTTTCATTCTACAACACTGTATAAAGCATTAGAATGAGAGTTCAGTTGTTGGAGAAGCAAAATGATTATATACGTAGTATTCTGGCTTTTCTCTGCAAACTATAAAACCAAGCACAAACTATCATATTTTTGGTTTTATACTGTATTTCCTGCTTCAACACCTAAACTATATTTTGCAAAAAAATATTTAGACATATAGCCAAATACAGGATTCACACTACTCTAGAACCGCCAGGCCTTTCAGACCCCCGGTGTCCGTGTTTGTGTTTCAGGTCTTATGATAGGAATACGAAAAAAACAATAACTTAAAAGAACACACACTATAGCATTTCAATTTGTTTATTAGGCTATAAAAATTAATTAAATTAAAATACACCACACGTAAATTATTCAGAATGAATCCAATAGTGTTGTTTTTATTTTTAACTTATTTTGATGATGTTCACAGGACTTGATGCATGGAGGTCCTGACATGAATGGTTTTAATGAGTGCTGACGCCAGCTGCCCAGCTTTCTTAAAACTCAGTGCCACCTTTGTTGCTACTTCTGTAATAGAAAACGAAACAAGATTTCACAATCACAAACATCTAGGCCTAATACTCAAGGACACATCAGCACCATTGACAGAAAATGCAGTTAAACAGCTTAACCGGTTTTATGAGCTCGCACTCCAATTGACCCCTATGTAATCTATTCCATTACAAGAATTGTGAGTGAATGTTTTATATCTCATGAATTATGCAATACATCATTTGGAGTTTATTTAGGCTTTAGGTCAAATTGGCCAATACATTTCTTAGTATCAAGTTCTGATAGTGATGACTGTCTTTCATTTTTGCTGCTGTTTTCGCACAACACTCGAATGATTAAACAACATAATCATATATACATATGATTATACATATACATATCATATGTAGTACAGACTGTACACAAAGTACACATTTTCAGCAACAACAAATAACTAAATTGCATCAAGTCTAGGCCTATTATTTGTAAATTATTTATTAAATACGAGAACAAAATATAGGCTAAAGCGTTTCCGATACACATGGCCTAGCGGCTGCCAAGACAATCAAGTGCTCAGCATTTTTAGGGAACATTTTGTCTATAGCATGTATGAAATGAAATTGTAAATGCAATTGATTGGAATTAAGTTAAACAAAAAAGCCTTATCATGCAGACAGGAGTATATAAATATATATATATATGCACTGCATTACGAATAATGTGCTTTTAAATATTAAGCACTCGGCATTTAACCAACTAATACAATGGACAAACACTGAAAGGCTGAAGAATAAAAACTCAATTTTATATAGCCAGTTCTTTTCCAAGTGGTTTTATTCATAGAAGGACAATGTGCTTTTTTTGTGGTTCACAGCGAACGCATTTATTATTATTTTCTGGGTATCCAAGTGTTTTGTTCTTTGGGAGTTGATGGCCAGCAAGGAAGTTGCGGTTTCACGCATCTCCCATACTGTTTCTTAGGGACGTTTTCAAGCAATTGATGCAATCAGTTGTAGAGTTCACTGAATCATGAGTGCCGATTGTTTTTATTCAGCGTTGTGGAAAACCCGATTTGGGTTGACCTGAGATAATTTAGCAACTGTGCAGTGTGCTTAAGTGGGTGCAATGATTTATAAGAGCAAACCTACGTCTTCCATTAAAAATGAATATTTTTTGTATTAAAATATGGAATCATTTTAAAAATTACTTGTGACATGCTGCTGCCTTATTTTTCATCATTACACCTTCATCCTCATTTTTAAATTAATTCCAATTCACCCTAGGATCTGATTTTTTTTTCTGGGAGTATCGCCCATTCATCCATTGATGTCATTCAGTGAAGGGTGATCAGCGCCTGGGTACAGATTAATGCCTGCTCCGCTAGTGTGATTTTGGCAGATTAAGTGGGAATACGCTGTAAATAAAACAGGTAAATATTCTCTAAAGGCTTTCAGTTTGTGAGTTTAGAAGTTTATCTATTTGTATAGATTCAGAGACATCCCTAGGCCTATTTAATATTAATTAGCCCCCCCAAATAAATAAATATATCAGCCAATATATTCTCTGTGATTTTATTTTTTTCGTCAACCGTTCCATTGCATCTTAAACTCCTTACAAATTGTATAGAAATTGGATGGATTCGTGTTCATTTGGCAGCATGTTCGGTTGAGTTGATGCTTTGAACATAAGTTGCTTAAAACAGGTTAAAACATTTCTTTTTAGATTTTAAAAATGTCCTATATGTAAATTGTTTTATACAAGTTGCAATTCGAGAAATTCGACTTGTGCGACAGATCAGGTGTCATGTAATATCAAAATGATCAGTCTTTTTTTTTTTTCTTTACTGGATGGCAAGAACGCTATGACTTTCTAGGAGACACTTCAGAGAAGACTACAATCTGTCATTCGTAATACAAATAAAAGGCAATTATAATGTAATTCAACAAAATAGTGAAGTGCAGCTGAAGAGTAGGGCTTCACGATTAATTGAAATCATAGAAATCAAAATATTAACATGTGAGATGTCTAAACCCTAGAAAGCTGCGATTTTGTCTTTATTTTATTTTTACCCTCAATCATAATGAATATTTTGTCTTCGCTGTAATCGTTTTTTTATTTGTATACAATTTATTAGGAGTTGATTTTAGAATCTGTTTGCCTACTTAAAAATAATAATTTAGATTATAAGTATAAACATTGGAGTCTGGCAAGCGAACGGCAAGATCGTGTCAGTCAACACATCTATAAGCGCTCTGACAACATACCTTCCCCTAACTTTTGCTATTTTCAGACAATAAACGTTTACAATTCAAATGTCCAGCTGTTTGACTCATCAGTCAGTCAAACTATACAATACATTGTTCTGTTCACGCCTCTCACTCGTCCGAATTTATTAAAAGTCAGTTAAAGTGAGTATTCTTAAAGTATCCCAATTTCGTGCTGGCTCTATAACTAACGAAAGCAATAGCAATAACCCAATAAAGTAAGAACACGCGCGGGTTGGGGGAAACAATATTAGCTGTGCAGGCACCCTGAACAGCGAATTCTAACCAGTCAGAAACATCAAAGATGCGGTGTAGAGCATACTGTGAAAGAATAGTGCGGAGTAGGGCTTTCTGTTGGGGAGAGGAAGAGGATCGATTAAGAAAATGAACCCAGAGGACAATGTGATATATATTAGTGATGATTTGGTGCAGAAAAATAATTCATCTTTGGTTGTTTGGGAATATTTCAGGTTCCAGAGAGATCACAAAATAATGTAGGCCTAATATTACAAACCCGTAATGGTTAGAACAGCACACAGCATCACAACAAACTTATTTCAATGCATGAGACAGCACCATGGGCAAAAGACATCTGGCAAGGAAGTCTCACCTGGGGGTGGGGGGGCCGAAGCCCCGAATTTATTGTGATCCTTGCAAAGTCTCTGCTAATAGTCATCATAAACATTGATGACTTGATCAAATGATTACTTGGTACAAGATGTTTTTTCAAAATTGCTGTTGCATAAGCTGATAATAGGATGTTCTATGAGATTAGTTAGCCAAGATGTGTTTTTGAAATCAAATTGCTTCACGCTAACAGAAAAATATACACATCTGACTACTGTATTTACCATTGGTTTTTAATTATGGTAGAAGCACACACGTCTTAAACACATCTCAAAGTAGACCAAAAATGCTGGGCAGATAGTACTCAGGCAGGCGCAAATAGCTCTTAATGAGCGATAAACCCAGATCATGGTCCCTGTGTTTGAATGCGAATTAACTTAACAATGAATAAACTGTAAAGAATAAAGTGTATGTTGATGACATAGTTAATCATTGTTGATCATATACAGTGGGACAAAATCCGTTTTACCTGCATGGGCCTAGTAATCAAAAAATCGAATGTATTTATCAACAATTGAAATATGGCTGATTTTCATTTTACAGATGTTTAGAGCCATATTATGTTTAGAGCCTGTGTTCTTTGAAATAGTAATTTTTTCTTACTGTTATGTTTCATAAGACCTTCAATAAAAACCAACTAAATTCTTCATATAATTAATCTAAAAGCCCTGGCGGTTCTAGTGTTAA
>JACXGI010014901.1:4890-18063 GCA_016801175.1 Esox masquinongy | reverse complement strand
CCATTAGAGACAGTCCTGTAATCTCATGTTATTAGTCCAGTATTGCCATTAGAGACAGTCCTGTAATCTCATGTTATTAGTCCAGTATTGCCATTAGAGACAGTCCTGTAATCTCATGTTATTAGTCCAGTATTGCCATTAGAGACAGTCCTGTAATCTCATGTTATTAGTCCAGTATTGCCATTAGAGACAGTCCTGTCTGATGTGTTTGCAGCATGGAGCGACCGTGTTTCTGTACCACCCCTGTACACCTGTCTATCTTCGGAGCCGTCTGTCAGTCCTGGCCCGCTCCTGTCTGTCTGACTACGTCCTAACGCCGCACCCTGACCTTAGCATTCTCAGGGTGAGTCCCAAAACCCACACGTTCCAACCCTTCAGACGTCCCGTGATGTCTGAAGACACGGGACGCCAGCGACAGCAGGCATGATGAAACGAGACGCCAGATGGCTCCTTGTCCCAGTGGGACAAGATATTCCACACCTTCAGATTGGCCTGTTGGTTAAAGGGAACAATGGTGGATTGATACAGATTCAGTTGTGTGTCTACTGATCATCACATCCCCAGTGACTGATGTTTTCCTGTTCAAGCCGGTGGTGCTGGTGTCATGGGGCCGCAGGCTGCAGCTATCCCAAGTGACCCCGCCGGAGGTCTGCGATTGGCTGCAGTCGACAGTGGCAAGCAGGAACCATGGCAAGGCGAGTCAAAGCAGGAAGTATAACTTGCTGTTGACCCGTCCTGCCGATCACAGACATGCGGACCCAGAACAAAAGGTGAACCTGAATACAAGGAACAGGCTTGGTTTTTAATTGGCTCTGCTTTTTCTTTGTTCTTAAAATGTCAGTGACATGAGACTGAGATGTTGTTAAAATGTCAGTGACCACTGACTGAGATGTTGTGTTCCTCATCAGCGGTCTCTGAAGCAGTGCTGTGAGGAGACCCTCTCCCTGCTCCTGGATGCAGGTGGGGAGGTGGAGGGCTGTGGAGGAGGGAGGGTTCGCCACAGACGAACTGCAGACCAGAAGCAAGGCGCCTCAATAAAACCTGAAGCTCAGGGCCCTGCACGAGGTGCACGGGGAGACAAGGGGAGGGAAGTCAAACAGAATCAGCCTCTCAGTGGAGAAAACAACACTAATGAGAAAGTACAGCGAGGCAAATTGGAACCGACAGGCTCTGCGAAACAGAACCAAGCCCACGACAAGAGGCCACGTGGGACAACTGGTGACACCCTGGGGAGGGAGGTGGAGGACAGCCGACCTGACGGAGGGCGCCAGCACAGTAAACCACCGACCGAGAGGAGAAAGCCCTCGCCTCAGACCGCACCCGAGCTGCCGGCTGTCGTCCAGGCTGGCAGAGCTGACTGTGATGGCACGGACTGCACTGAGGGCGGCGCTGTGCCAGGGGGCGCGGGGACCAGCGGCAGGATAACGGCTACCCGGCGGACAGACGAGGCGGTGTGGGCGGCGGCGGCCGTGGGCTTCCTCCTGGTGCTCCTGGTGCTGTCCGTTCTGCACACGCGCCTCTACCGGCAGTGGCGCACGATGCCCAGCATGTACTGGCATGACCCGGCACAGGACTATGACCTGGTGGCAGGTATGGACACAGACAGACACACAGACATACACAAAGACAGACACACACACACACACACACACACACACAGAGACACACACATACATCATCTTCTACAGCTAAGCAGTGTCATTTCTGTTAAATCTCTTTTCACAGTAGTTCTGATAAGGTGTTCGTCTGTGTGTGTTGTGCACTTCAGATGTCCGCAAGAGGCTGAAGATGCCAGGGAGGAGGAAGAGGAGGGTGTCTCAGAGTCGGAGACACGAGTGTGTTCTTCCTCCCAGCTCCAGCACAGAGGAGGACGAGTAGAAACGCTAAACCCTCTCATCCCTCTCAGTCCGTCATCCTGGCTGAGTCATGTTCTAGAAACCAGAATGAGATGAGGAAAGGGGTGTGGACACTGGGACTAAAGCAAGAGTCTCCCACTGTTTTCATCATGGTGACCTGCTAAAGAAAAAGCGTTTTTATGGATTTATTTAATATTTTTACAAGAATCCAACAGATTGTCTTCTGTTGGCAGCAGTTCGGAATATAGAATATATTTATTCTGTCATACAGCACTATCGTACAAACAACCGTCACCCATTCAGACAGCTCACTTTACACTAACCTAGATCATTACGGTATCCTAGATCATTACGGTATTCTAGATCATTACTGTATTCTAGATCATTATGGTATCCTAGATCATTACTGTATCCTAGATCATTATGGTATCCTAGATCGTTACGGTATCCTAGATCGTTACGGTATTCTAGATCATTACAGTATCCTAGATCATTATGGTATCCTAAATCATTACTGTAATATACGGTATAATCATGCCATGTTAGTTAAATGCTAACCTCATTATGGATTTGGACACTGCAGCTAAGTATTTTTTTTTATTCAGCTCTGTAGCATTTTGGCTGATATGTTTCATGTGAGGCAACTGCAAAGAATTTAATTTTTATGTGAAGGTACTTCTGTACATATGCTATTCTTTACTGCATGTGGCTAGTCTATATTTGAACAGGTCATGAGTATATGGACACATTAACTTAAAGTGGGTTATACTAGTCAAACATTTACAAGTTGGTCCAATATTCCTAAACCTTAAAGGGGCACTTCAGCCACTGGATGTCTTATTCCTATGAAATGTCAATGCTTTTCCTCTTTCTAAACTTCTACAACTATGTGGAGACAAGGCGTGTAAAACACATCAGTGTTTTCAGTACAGTTGCCTGCTTTATGTAATCTGCTAGGAAATTGTCATTGGAAAACATTTCCACTGGTGAATGTGTGTTGTTATTGTTTGTTGACGTGAGATAAGCGGAACAAACACACTGTTTACCTGTGAGACCTGTTGTCGTGGTTACTATGGGTGCTGGCACCAGGCAAACTAAATGTGCAAGAGCACTTTTTTTCTGTGTTTGCTTGTAAATAGCACAGCCAGGCACACCACATGGGCATGGTCGATGGTGGTGTTTCAAAAGTAACTGTTGCTTTAATACTTGTATTTTTCATCTTTGAAAGATTGTCGTATTCTACAGTACAACTGCTATTTTGTTAGAGAGGTAGTATCTGTTAGAGAGGTAGAACTAGAGGTATTTTATGAGCGTGTCATTGTTAGTAATCAGTATATTAATTAGTTGTGCTATGGTGAAATGCACCTTTAATGACGACACCAAGCTTCTGACCCTACAAACTTGTTGGTATATTTCCTTTTTTGTTTTGGATTATTTTTATTTTTTTTACAATTGGAGATTGTTTTATCCAACGGCTGGTTTAATTAGTTTGAGTTGGGGTTTTTCCCTAGCTCGGTTCAAACTCTCAAATTTAAACGTTTTCAAAAAATGTGTACAGAAATCAACATTATTTGGGTCCATAATGGGGCAGTTTTTATTGTGTTGCTGTGGAACGTTCGATTCCTTGGAATGCTGTCGTGTTTTATGGTGCCAGGAAAAGTATTTCACACTTCCGTTTTTTTTTTATTTGCATATTCTTGACACTGAATGTTATCAAATCTTTGACGAAAAACAAACATTAAGAGGACCTGTGGGAACAAATGGTACTCTGTTTATACCCAAACAGTGTATTCCACAGTATAAGCCTGAGGGCTGTACTACAAAGGGAGATTAACCTACTCAGATTTAACTTGGGGTTATCAAGGAAAGTCAGGGTTGACAAACTCTGATAGCCTAAATTGGGGTTAAACTGTACTACGACGGTGATTAAGATGTCGGTTAGTTGATTCGGTGTAAACTAAATTGGAGTTTGTGTGTGTTCTCTAACAAGAAAAGGAACCACGCAAGCTTACAGTAGTTCAGCCAGCCCACGATTAGAAGGGATGAATGTTGTTGCCCTCGCTGGATTTGAACCTGGGTCTGCCATGTGTAAGGCAGTGTCTTTAACCACTACGCCACATGTGTTCAGTGTTGGTATAGCAGCTTGACATTAGATAATTTTGTCACGCATTAACATCATGCCAAGTTTGAATATTTCGCTAGACTGCATTAAGCATTGTATTATACTGACTAACGTTTCTTATTAAGTTTACTTCCACCATAAATAGCATATATGAATTGTATGGCTTTTGCCACTGGCCATTTTAACAGCTTATTAGCCAGTAATAGGCTTACTAGTATCTACTAACTTACAACTTGGAATAGGCTAGTTATAAGAATTGAGCAATTGCTAGCGAGATTGACAATGAACTTTACAGTGCCAAAGCTATTTCATTTCATGGCACAACAACGCTTGTTTTCCTTTCATTCGTGAATGGCATTGATACAATAACTATCAATATAGGTGATGATGACTGACTTTTTCATCAAGTGAAAATATGAGAATCGTGGAAACCCCTCCTCTTTTACTGCCCAAGGGGTTGTGATCTACAGTACTGTATATTACCCCACAAAGCATGCACAGATGCATACTTTGAAAATCCACCAGAAATAGTCGCAATATAACCGTAAGCAGTTTTATTTTAGGCTTACTATAACATAGCTACTGAAGGGTGTAGCCAGCAAAGTTTTTGTCTATCCTGAACAAATCCTAATGCATAATGTTTTGTGCTATTTCATTTCATGGCAAAACAGCGTTGGTTTTTCTTTCATTCGTGAATGACATTTATACAATAACTTACAGTATCTCACAAAAGTGAGTACACCCCTCACATTTATGTAAATATTTGATTATATCTTTTCATGTGACAACACTGAAGAAATAACACTTTGCTACAATGTAAAGCAGTGAGTGTACAGCTTGTATAACAGTGTAAATTTGCTGTCCCTTCAAAATAACACAACACACAGCCATTATTGTCTAAACCGCTGGCAACAAAAGTGAGTACACCACTAAGTGAAAATGTCCAAATTGGGCCCAAAGTGTCAATATTTTGTGTGAACACCATTATTTTCCAGCACTGCCTTAACCCTCTTGGGTATTGAGTTCACCAGAGCTTCATAGGTTGCCACTGGAGTCCTCTTCCACTCCTCCATGACGACATCACGGAGCTGGTGGATGTTAGAGACCTTGTGCTCCTCCACCTTCCGTTTGAGGATGCCCCACAGATGCTCAATAAGGTTTAAGTCTGGAGACATGCTTGGCCAGTCCATCACCTTTACCCTCAGCTTCTTTAGCAAGGCAGTGGTTGTCTTGGAGGTGTGTTTGGGGTCATTATCATGTTGGAATACTGCCCTGCGGCCCAGTCTCCGAAGGGAGGGGATCATGCTCTGCTTCAGTATGTCACAGTACATGTTGGCATTCATGGTTCCCTCAATGAACTGTAGCTCTCCAGTGCCGGCAGCACTCATGCAGCCCCAGACCATGACACTCCCACCACCATGCTTGACTGTAGGTAAGACACACTTGTCTTTGTACTCCTCACCTGGTTGCCACCATACACGCTTGACACCATCTGAACCAAATAGGTTTATCTTGGTCTCATCAGACCACAGGACATGGTTCCAGTAATCCATGTCCTTAGTCTGCTTGTCTTCAGCAAATGGTTGCAGGCTTTCTTGTGCATCATCTTCAGAAGAGGCTTCCTTCTGGGACGACAGCCATGCAGACCAATTTGATGCAGTGTGTGGCGTATGGTCTGAGCACGACAGGCTGACCCCCCACCCCTTCAACCTCTGCAGCAATGCTGGCAGCACTCATACGTCTATTTCCCAAAGACAACCTCTGGATATGACGCTGAGCACGTGCACTCAACTTCTTTGGTCGACCATGGTGAGGCCTGTTCTGAGTGGAACCTGTCCTGTGAAACCGCTGTATGGTCTTGGCCACCGTGCTGCAGCTCAGTTTCAGGGTCTTGGCAATCTTCTTATAGCCTAGGCCATCTTTATGTAGAGCTACAATTCTTTTTTTCAGGTCCTCAGAGAGTTCTTTGCCAAGAGGCGCCATGTTGAACTTCCAGTGACCAGTATGAGGGAGTATGAGAGTGATAACACCAAATTTAATACACATTTTCCCCATTCACACCTGAGACCTTGTAACACTAACGAGTCACATGACACTGGGGAGGGAAAATGGCTAATTGAGCCCAATTTGGACATTTTCACTTAGGGTGTACTCACTTTTGTTGCCAGCGGTTTAGACATTAATGGCTGTGTGTTGAGTTATTTTGTTGAGGGGACAGCAAATTTACACTGTTATATAAGCTGTACACTCATTACTTTACATTGTAGCAAAGTGTCATTTCTTCAGTGTTGTCACATGAAAAGATATAATCAAATATTTACAAAAATGTAAGGGGTGTACTTTTGTGAGATACTTTAAATATAGGTGACGATAACTGACTTTTTCGTCAAGTGAAAAGACAAGAGAAAAGTGGAAACCCCTCCTCTTTTACAGCGCAAGGGGTTGTGATCTACAGTACTGTATATTACCCCAAAAATCATGCATGGATGCATACTTCGAAAATCCACCTGAGATAGTTGCAATAGAACCGTAAACAGTTTTATTTAATGGCTTACTATAACATCGCTACTTAAGGTTGTAGCCAGCAAAGTTTTTGTCTATCCTGAACAAATCCTAATGCATAAATTCCTGATTGCGGCAAAGCCGCAGGGACACGGGTCCCCTGCATGGCAGTCCGCGTCTCTAACCACCACGCTATTTAACCATGGGTACTCGCATCCTCACTCACATCACTCAGTAAGAGACATTCGCTCTTTTTGGTTGGTGCCACTTACGTGGACTGGCAAAAAGGGGCATCTTCGGAAAACGTAGGTTGAGTTCTAGCATAATGGCTCGGGCTCCATATTTTTCCATGGAAGAATATACGTTTATAATGTCAGTATATGAGAACTTTAAAGAAAAAGCCGGGCAGGCTTGTTGGCAGCTCATTGCAGACAGTAAATTCGTAAGAACAATATTCTTGTCATGTTCTCTGTTTTGTTTTACGGACTCTTATTTGTAATATGATTGAAGTGTAAGGACACTAAAATAGTCTAAATATGTGAAAACGATTAGGGTAATTTAATTATAGCCTACATATGCTACATCACTGAAATTGACCCGTTTCTCACTGTTAATGCATTAAGATCTACTCCCTAAGCACATAGGCTATAGGGCAACCTGTATGAATTTAATGCTATTGTGTTAAGAATAACATCATTCTAACAATCATTTCAGCTGCAATCCCAGTGGAAAGCGCACATGGCAACAAGTCAGGATGAGATATAAAAATATCAAGTGGTGTATATTAATAGTTCTCATCATGAATACATAGTACAGATGTGGTGTGTAGCCTACAGTACACATAATAGCCTATTCATGTGTTTACAGCAAACAGAAAAAGGCAGAGATAGTGAAAACTGGAGGAGGGCCACCTCCAGCTACATTTTCACAGGCAGAGGGGTTGGTACTGGCAAACAATAGAGGAAGGCCCATTGTCCACCCTTTATGTACAGGGTAATATCATATCAATTGTTTTGTATGCCCAATTTAAAATATTTGGATGTAGTTCACATGCCTACCTAATGTAAAGTTGAGGGGGATGCTAGGCTATTGAAAAATGTGTGAATCATGCCCAGGCCACCTAGTCTCCAGACTGGTCACCATTAAATGGTGATCACATGTCACCTGAAGGATTTCGGGCCATTTTAACATACTTCCACCACCTAATGTGTCTTTAATTGTCTTGAATATAAGCAGAAGTTTAAGTTTAACATTGATGCTTTGAAATGACTTCCTATTCACATAATCCTCTTAATTTTCTCCCATGGGGGCTCTAATGGGGATATGCGTACAGTCAATGGTAAGTCGGGGGAAAAAAAGTCAATGGTTTCCTATGGGGGAAAAAAAAGTTCTGTACATAGGCCCAGCCTATCAAAAATAGACTAAGTATTCTTATATTGCGAATTACCTGCGATCGAATAAAAATACCCTTTGATCTTTAGAACGCTTGAATTGTCAGGGAAAACGACAAATGCATCCAGCAGTTTAGTGAGAGCAAGTACCTTGCGAACTGCACGGCATACAGTGTTTTTGTTCAAATGTTCAGTACATGAAGCGTCCGCTGGCAAAATATCGCAAAGCAAGGCACACTGTAAACAGCATTGAAGATGTCTGGCCCTAGAAGCCAGCATACCTCGGGTAAAACCGTTCTACCTTTCGGTTGTACGTATTAATTTGGAAGTTACCCCCGACGTCACAAAGGTACTCCTGAAGTTATCTGGACAAGCCAGTTACCTCGCTTCGTAGTACACCCTTCTGATTTAATTGGTCAAGCATGGTGTTTGTGGTGTCACGTTTGGATGATGATTTGCTTCCTCCACCCTTGAAGGAACCATAAATTCTGCTCTGCATCAGAGAACTCTGGAGAACGTCAGGCCATCTGTCCGTGGGCTGAAGTGCACCTGGGTCACGAAAGTCTACATCAAAATGACTTACAGTAGAAGCAACGTCTTTAATGTTTGTGCGATGGTCAAAATGTCTGGATCAAAACCCTGCCTATATTCCTGTCTAATTCACTAAAGAACAAGTGCCTGATAGAAGCATATTTCAATAACTGTTATTAAAGAAATATGTATGAACATTGCTTAGATACCTTTTATTACATTTTAGATATTAGCTGGAAATCTGAAAACATTCAGGAGTAAAAATAACATCTGACTGTGGGCGAATACCTTATACAGCACAGTAATAAAAGAGTTTCTTTTAAGAATTATCAATAAAATAAAATGGAGACATTGCAGTGTTGTACGTTGATTGTTGCGTGTCCTATGAAGTAATTGTAAGCAAATAGTTCAACCACAAAATACAGACATTTGTTCCCTGTGGAACAGAAGGTGTATGCCCTTATATGAGAACATAAATGGAATGCTGTGCTGGTAAAAACATTGTATGGGAGCAGAAATACCCTGAGCAGGCTTTTTTTTAATCAAAAACACAGATTTTTGGAAGTAGATAGGGTTATATTTCTGATTATATCTGCTTTTGAGTATTTTGTTATTTGTACATGACTTGCCCCCTGATCTGCAGTTTGATGTATTTTGTAAAAATATACTTGCCGGCTATATTTTGCATTTTCAGTCAAAAGTATTTTTCACTTCCTTTACAATAGTCCTAACAGAAATGTGTTATAGTTTTAGAATAATACCCAGCATACATTTGTTTAAGATTTGTTGAAGGGTTTAACACTATACAAAATTGCATTATGGTCATTTGTGTTCGTGGAGACACACAGAACTCTGTAAAGTTTACAACACTAATGTATGATAATAGGACATTAGGGTTAGGGACTGAATTTCATAAATTATCCCAAAAAAACACCAGCACACCACTGATGAGGTTGCCATGGTGTAAAGCTTAATCCATCCTACATCAATCTGTGGTTGGCGGCCCAATAGAAACTATTACACGTTCTTTGGCTCTGTCAAATAATAGGTGACCAACACAATATGGGAATTGAGGGTGGCTTCAGGCTTCCAGGTGGCATTCATTAAACTATTAATTAAAGACATTAAAGAAATTTCTCTGGGCCTTTCACCTTAAAGTAGGCTCTGTCAGAAGTACACTATAGAGAGAATGTTTTCATGCTGGAGTTTGTGACGCCAAGTATGCTATTACTACGTAATGAGCTGCGATTAAAACAGAGTTAGGACATGAAAGCAGCGCTAACAACCTGTGAAACCATTCACACTTAAGAGGACAGTTGAACACTAAGAGCAAGTACATGAACCCGATTGAGACAGAGAGCAGGAAAGACAAAATGAAGGACTTTCGTTTTACAGATTACCTAGAGACGGGTCCTTTGTAGGTTTTAAACCTCTCGTACAAACCAAAATAAACATATGTTGATGTATTTATTTATGACAATTCATTTGTTTTTATATTGTTTTATTACAAATGTACAGCTTATGAGTTTCCATTACGAGTCACCTGTTTTTGCTTAAGTCATATTTGTCTTTCTCTACTTTTTACACGTTTTACTTTCACTGATAAAAGATATTCTCCCATCACCAATCTCCCACGTGAAGAGGTGTGTTATACACAGAAAACAGTATTGGTGCAGAGCTACTGGCTGAACAACGTGGGGAGAAGTGTGTGTGTACGTTGCATTTGGGATGCGTTTGTGAACGCGAGCACGACATGGAGGCAGACTGAACCTTCTAACATTCACACTAAAAGGGAACCCTATGCTAGGTGTCCACTAGGAAGATCTCCTGTCAGATGCATGCAGAAGCATCTCCAGGGGCTGTCAGCACACGCAAAAGCGTGCCCAGAAGATGGCAGCACACGCGAAAGCGTCTCTAGGGGCCGTCGTCGTGCACGCGGAAGCGTCTCCAGGGGCTGTCAGCGCACGCAGAAGTGACAGCTAAGGAGAAGGATATGGCGGCGCGCAATGGGCTCTATTCTGTCAGAACTGAGATGATTACTAACCTGTAGCAGAATCCCACCCAAAGGCCTGAAACCCGCAGCGGAAAAACGAAACTATGAAGACATACATTTTTCTCCCAAACACAATAACATACTATAGCTTCATAAAAAATAGCATGAAAAAATACATACGCTAATATATAGGCCTCTATTCTATAAGTGGCGGTCTGTGGGAGGCCAAATGACTCTAATGGGGGAAGATGCTATACTGGCCATGTTGTGTAGAATGATGCAGAGATATCATCCACCCAGGCAACCCATCAGCTACAACATTGCCGTAGTAAGCCAGTCATGCAGATGGTTAAAGACAAACTCAACGGGAACGTTAACAGCTCACGACATGATTTGACGGGGAAGAACCCCCCCCCCCCCATCAGATGTTCTGGACCAATGAGAGCACGATCAGGCGGTTAGTGATGTGTGGCGTGGTGATGGGGTTCTACAATGCCGGGAACACCAGGGTCACATCCATTCAAACACACACCCGAGCAAAACATTTCTCAACAGCTAACAGAAGTCAAGCAGTTGCTATTAAACGTCTCAACGTGGACCATCCCTGTTTTCATCTTAGTACCCACTGAAGGTGACCCAGGCGAAGGACGATCGCTACTTTCCTTAAAGCAAAGAAACAAAAAGAAATGCATGGAACACCATGGCTGACACGCATCACATAGCTAAGTGTGACCGTCGGTTTGTTCAGTAAAACACAGGGTAACGTGCAGTCTGTTGTTTTCACAAAACATTTGTTCCCAATCCGGCTAGTTTGCCCCAAATTGGCAACTTGGTGTGGTTTAACAACTAGCTTTGTACTGATCCCACTGTAGTGCCTTTGAGATGAGATTTGTCTAGCGACAGAAGCAGCCAGTGGCTGTGTAATACAGTATTTCGAAGTCATTCGGCTTCTAGGGCTTTTTTAGGCCTCTTCCCTGACTCTTTTGGCATTTTTTTCAACCCATTGGCTACCGACACATTAGGACATGACAGGCAAAGAAACAAAAAAATCCACACAAAATAAAACTGACATGTCACCTCAGAGGAATTGGTGCTCCTGGAGTGTTTGAGGACCATTTCACAGGTTAGTGTGTGTGTGTGTGTGTATTTGCCCAGACCCAGTCTCAGAGAAGGCCAGGGTGGTTTTCTCACAGTTCTCCCTGGTCTTCTAAACAGGAACCACCCATGAGAGGACATTGAAATAAACAGTAATTCATAAAAAGAATAATACAAAACAACAATAATAATAATCACAATAATTCCAGTGTAAGAGGTGTTTCTTTTCCTAAAGTCAGTAATTCTTCCCCAGACGTACAGGTCAATGGATCAGCAAAAAATAACAAAATACAAATAATTAATAAACAATTTCTTTTTGAACCACTCAGTCGTCTGTCCATGTCTCCAGGACGCCAACACATGCAGCTGTGTGCCTGGTGATTCTGAGGCGGGAAACAACGGGGCCCCCTCTCCCCAGCGGAGCCTGGGAGTAAAGTGGAAGTGGTGTCCTACAGACGAGCAGAGCAGAGCGGAGTCCTTTCTGAAACCTGGACCCCTACTAGGCCCTGCTGACTGACCCAGGCCTAGCCCGCTGCTGTCTGAGGAGGGCTCAAGGGCTGTGAAGGGGGTTTGTGTAAAATTGGAGGGAACGTCGACAGACAGAGGGAGGTTGCATGGTTTGAGATAAGAGCGTCGTTGCGAGAGCCAAGCCACTGTTCTGCTATGCGTCTGTCAGCCCCTCGCATGCGACCCACCCCCCCACCCCACCCGGTGCTGAACTGAACTCCCTCTCAGTCCTAATGGTTAGAAGAGCCAAATGTGGTATCTCTCCTAGGCTGGCCTTTCCCTCTCTCTCCCCCACTCTCTCTAGCCAGGTCTTCTCTACCTGCATTCTCTCCATCCTCACTCAGCTACTCCCCTCCTAGTCATACCATGATATACTTCTGAGTCTTGTTCGTCACTCCACAGGAAAGCCGGGAAATCTCCCCTCCACCCCTCCCTACGCCCTCCCTGTGAGTCAGTCTGGCAGCCCCCATGTCCGTCCCCCTTCCTCCCCCCATCACTGTTTCTTCTCGCGAGTAGTGATGGTGACCAGTTGCTTGGCGGCTTTGGCGATGTCATAGGCGCACTGGATGACCTGCTGGGTGAGTAACTGGTAGTCCACAGCGGGTGATGACAGGTCCGAGGGAGCGGCCTTGCGACACTCCACCTGGAGACGGGAGGCGCTGGAGGCCAGGAGGCGCAGGGAGCAGTGCACAGCGTCCAGCGCGGGTCGCTGTGGGGGGACGGAGAGGAACGAGTGACAGAGGAACGGGGGAGAGAGACAGAGGAATGAGGAAAAAAACATTAGAAAAAACTTCTTGAACATCTTCTTTGTAAGAACCAAAACAGTGAAGGCAGTTTCAGTGAAGCTGGACTGAACCCAAACAGTGACGGTAGTTTCAGTGAAACTGGACTGAACCCAAACAGTGACGGTAGTTTCAGTGAAACTGGACTGAACCCAAACAGTGACGGTAGTTTCAGTGAAAATGGACTGAACCCAAACAGTGACGGTAGTTTCAGTGAAACTGGACTGAACCCAAACAGTGACGGTAGTTTCAGTAAAACTGGACTGAACCCAAACAGTGACGGTAGTTTCAGTGAAAATGGACTGAACCCAAACAGTGACGGTAGTTTCAGTGAAACTGGACTGAACCCAAACAGTGACGGTAGTTTCAGTGAAACTGGACTGAACCCAAACAG
>JACXGI010014900.1:0-18266 GCA_016801175.1 Esox masquinongy | reverse complement strand
ACTGTACTCCAAAAAGAACAGACACAGGAACAGTTTCTATCCACAGGCCATCACTCTGATGAACAGTCAACTTCAGTCACTTAGTGCCAGGCACAATCCCTGTATAACCACCTAGTAACTCTGACCCTAACATCCTCCTCTCTACTACTTATTTATTTTTAATTATTTTGTCATCCTGCAATTCAGTGGTGTTCATACTATATATATACTGTATATATCATATCCACCTACTTCATGTACATTACACCTGCACTAAAAATGATTTATTCATTCCAGCATTGTTTACACTCTGCTATATATATATATAGATCACATCCACTGTCATTATGTAAATAATAATACCTGCACAATAATATTTATTTCCAGCACCCTTTATACCCTGCTCATTGCACTACTGTCTCACCAGTCTTACTATGTTTTTGTTTGGTTTATTTTGTGTATTTATGTGTACTGTATATTGCAGTCGGTGACTCTTGTTGAGCATCGTTTGTTTAAGTCTTTTATGAGTAAGCACATCGCGAGTCTGTATAATCCAGAGTCAAATTCCTCGTATGTGTACACATACCTGGCGAATAAAGCTGATTCTGATTCTGATTGTGCAGGATGACACTGTGTTGTTCGGTGCATTTGACAAATAAACCTTGAAGTTGAAACTAAATTGAAACTTGTCTCCATCATTTCAAATTTGTTATCCGGATTCCCACTATTTTATTATTTGTTACAGTGCAAAGTATCTAACAGCTCAACCTGAGTAACACACGGCTTCCATTTGCCTACCAATGAGACTCGATATTTAGACCTTATTTGGACCCATCATCCTATGGTTGGACCACTGACAATATCAGAACCATCAGATATAGCTTAAAGAGTAGAAAACAAATGTTGACACTGTACTGAATTCTAACAATGTAATTTATTAATTACTATGTGAAATAAAGCATACACTACCATTCAAAAGTTTGGGGTCACTTAAAAATTTCAATTTTTGGTCCAGCAAAATAACATCAAATTGATCGGAAGCACAGTGTAGACATTGTTCATGTTGTAAATGACTATTGTGGCTGGAAACTGATTTTTTTTAATGGAATATCTAAATAGGCAAACAGAGGCCCATTATCAGCAACTATCAGTCCTGTGTTCCAATGGCACATCGTGTTTGCTAATCCAAGTTTATCATTTTAAAAGGCTTATTGATCATTAGAATGCCATTTTGCAAGTATGTTAGCACAGCTGAAACTGTTGTGCTCATTTAAGAAGCAAGAAAACTGGCCTTTTTTAGACTAGTTGAGTAATTGTGAGTTCGATTACGGGCTCAAAATGGCCAGAAACGAAGAAATTTCTTCTGAAGCTCATCAGTCTATTCTTCTTCTGAGAAATGAAGGCTATTCCATGCGAGACATTGCCAAGGAACTAAAGATCTCGTACAATGCTACACTAGGAGAAAAAATTACTTGATCCCCTGCTTATTTTGTACGTTTGCCCACTGACAAAGAAATTATCAGTCTATAACTTTAATGGTAGGTTTATTTGAACAGTGAGAGACAGAATAACAACAAGAAAATCCAGAAAAACGCATGTCAAAAATGTTTTAAATTGATTTGCATTTTAATGAGTGAAATAAGTATTCAACCTCTCTCAATCAGAAAGATTTCTGGCTCCCAGGTGTCTTTTATACATGTAACGAGCTGAGATTAGGAGCACACTCTTATAGGGAGTGCTTCTAATCTCAGCTTGTTACCTGTATAAAAGACACCTGTCCACAGAAGCAATCAATCAGTTTCCAAACTCTCCACCATGGCCAAGACCAAAGAGCTGTCCAAGGATGTCAGGGACAAGATTGTAAACCTACACAAGGCTGGAATGGGCTACAAGGCCATCGCCAAGGAGCTTGGTGAGAAGTTGACAACAGTTGGTGCGATTATTCGCAAATGGAAGAAACACAAAATAACTGTCAATCTCCTTTGGTCTGGGGCTTCATGCAAGATCTCACCTCGTGGAGTTGCAATGATCATGAGAACGGTGAGGTATCAGCCCAGTACTACACAGAAGGATCTTGTCAATGATCTCAAAGCAGCTGGGACCATAGTCACCAAGAAAACAATTGGTAACATACTACGCTGTGAAGGACTGTAATCCAGCAGCGCCCGCAAGGTCCCCCTGCTCAAGAAAGCACATGTACAGGCCCATCTGAATGATTCAGAGGAGAACTGGGTGAAAGTTGTGGTCGGATGAGACCAAAATCGAGCTCTTTGGCATCAACTCAACTCGCCGTGTTTGGAGGAGGGGGAATGCTGCCTATGGCCCCAATGACACCATCCCCACCATCGAACATGGAGGTGGAAACATTATGCTTTGGGGGTGTTTTTCTGCTAAGGGGACAGGACAACCTCACCACATCAAAGGGACAATGGACGGGGCCATGTACCGTCAAATCTTGGATAATGGTATAATGCCCCCTCAGCCAGGGCATTGAAAATGGGTCGTGGATGGGTATTCCAGCATGACAATAACCCAAAACACACGGCCAAGGCAACAAAGGAGTGGCTCAAGAAGAAGCCCATTAAGGTCCTGGAGTGGCCTAGCCAGTCTCAAGACCTTAATCCCATAGAACATCTGTGGAGGGAGCTGAAGGTTTGAGTTGCCAAACGTCAGCCTCGAAAACTTAATGACTTGGAGAAGATCTGCAAAGAGGATTGGGACATAATCCCTTCTGAGATGTGTGCAAACCTGGTGGCCAACTACAAGAAACGTCTGACCTCTGTGATTGCCAACAAGGGTTTTGCCACCAAGTACTAAGTCATGCCTTGCAGAGGGGTCGAATACTTATTTCACTCATTAAAATACAAATCAATTTATATTTGTATTGAGCAAGAGGACAAATATATTAGAGTCTATTTTGAGAAACAGATCCAGATCACAGGTCCTCAATTGGCAGCTTTATTAAATATTACCCGCAAAACACCAATCAATGTCAACAGTGAAGAGGCGACTCCAGGATGCTGGCCTTCTAGGCAGAGTTGCAATGAAAAAGCCATATCTCAGGCTGGCCAATAAAATGAAAAGATTAACATGGGCAAAAGAACACAGGCTGGATCTCAACCCTATTGACCTGTTGCTGTAACTCCCCTTTGGTCACCCACAGTCAGAACTGGATGTATAACAGAGGCACTGGAAGGTATAGACTCTGAGGAGAAAATAATACAGACAGAACATTACTATAATATCACTTTTGATGAACAATGCTGCCAACATATTATCACTGGTATAGTGTTATACATAAGGAGTATGAACAGTATGGTAGAGGTATGAGTATTTGAATAAGGTTGAAGATGACAGCCTCTGTACAGGTTTTATATACATGGGAGCATTGGGAATTAAACATGCGTTAAAGACATTCAGCCAACCTGACATTAATCTTCACTGCAACTCTTCCTCGATTCTCACGCTCTTTCGTGAAGTATGCTACTCCAGGTACAGTCAACAGCACTGCACAGCAAATGACAAAACATTGGACATATTTTTGTCTTACATGGAACCCCCTACTTTTTAACAAAAGCTATCATCCCATGCACTTACACGTGTCCATGTGTGCACGTGTGTGTGTGTCACTAACAGTCAGGCTAACATTACTTAGCTAACATTTGTTATAATGTTGGATAAAAAGCTAAGACGCTAGATAATGGTAAATAGTTAGGTAATAGCTAACTTACATAGCAAGGCAAAGCTTTACTTCTAACTTAACACAGCAAAACAACAAATGTCTAGTAGGCTACAGCTCAGACAACAGGTATGATAAATACTTACACTGTATTAGCCTTGTAGCAATCCCGGGTCCAGTAATATTTAATTAGGGTGTCTGTGTTCCAAACCGAAACTCGCGCTTGCTGCACTGAACAACATCCCAGGCACTAAGCTGTCACACAAACACTCACTAGCCAATGGGGACGCACACCTGAAAAAGCCTGCCCACGTGAGACGTTTGTGTCAGAACAGCAAACAAAAAGTCTGGCAGAGCAAACGAGAAAGCTGGCAGCGTAACCGCAAAGCTGACAACAGAATCAGCTTTATTCGCCAGGTATGTGTACACATACGAGGAACTTGACTCTGGATTATACAGACTCACGATGTGCTTACTCATTATAAACTTAAACAAAGGACACTCAACAAGAGTCACATTGACATTATATTGAAAGCAAAAGTCTGATCAGTGAGAAAGCAGCAGAGGGATCTGTAAACAAAGGGATATAATATCAAAAATGTAAAAGACCAAAAGTTTGTTATATGTTTTTCTTTTGAGATTTTTTTTGCTTCGCTGAGTTTTATTCTCTCTCAAATTCTTATTTTTGTTTGATATTCAATAAGTTTTCTTTGACTTATTTGGCACAAATCTGATTCCATAGTCTGTCAGGCTCATTTGTGGTGACAATGTCTCATAGTGATTCATTTAATATTTTGGGGCTTATTTACCTCACGAAAGAGAGAATAAAACGCTAGTAAGAGTTAGTTTGCATGATCATTTTCCTAACATTTGTATTTGCTGTGGCATGTTTGAGACGACACAGGATTGTGAGTTCAGTTGAGGGAATATCACATTTGCAAATCTCCTGGGGGCTCAATGGAAAATGTGTCGTACTGTAAAGCAAGCTTACACCACAAAATAATGTTGTGTTTTGAAAATGTATGGTAATGTAAATAAGTCATTAGTGCCTAGAGTTAGGAAATATGAGATAGCAGTGCAGCAAATGGAGTTGTATGGCTCATGTATTTTGTAGTCATTTTGACACAGTAGCTGTCTTTACTTCATCAGAAGTAAAGCCCCATAAGGATTAGGACAATAAAGACCTGTTCCCCTGTCAACTTCTAGACAGTACCTCCCAAGGAAGATCTTAATGTCAGCATTTTGTGAAATCATGTTAAACTTTCTGCAGACTGTCAGGCTGTCTGTTCAAAGAGGAGGGCTGTCGTTCTCTGGCATCAACTCTGAAGTCAAACTCCTCAAACGTAATAAAGCTGGATCTGAGTGACAATGACCTGGAAAATGCTGGTGTACAATTGCTCTTCACTGGACTTGTGGATCCAAACTGTAAACTAGAGACACTGAGGTCAGTAGTGTGCTATTTGTATGTCATTTACTGCATCCATTCTCTCTATTTACCTTCTGCTGGTGTTACTAAAGTCATGATTATCTGTCCGCAGGCTGTCACTCTGTAAAGTCACAGAAGAAGCCTGTGATTTGCTGGCCTCAGCTCTGATGTCAAACTCCTGTCACCTAAGAGAGCTCGACCTGAGTAACAATGACCTGGGGAATTCAGGAGTGAAGCGTCTCTCTTCTGGACTGGGAAATCCACATTGTAAACTGGAAACACTGAGGTCAGTATTATATTATATGAAATATACAACTGATGTTGCTCTTTACCTGCTGCTGGTATTGGTGAAATCATGATCAACTCTATGCAGGCTGTCAGGCTGTCTAGTCACAGAGGAAGGCTGTGCTTCTCTGGTCTCAGCTCTGAAGTCAAATCCCTCACAACTGAAAGAGCTGGATCTGAGCTACAATCACCCTGGTGACTCTGGAGTCAAACTGCTCTCTGCTGGACTGGAGGATCCACACTGGAGATTGGAGAAACTCAAGTAAGTCCTGTATATGTTTTTTCTATCAGTAATCAGTAATATGGTATTAAAGGGATAAAAATTCATATTTTTCTTAACAAGTCCACTTAACGAACGATATTCCTAAATGCACATAATAATTTTTTCAAACAATCCATTATTCAGCTCTGTCCGAGTCTGAAATTAGCATTATTAGCATCATCGAAATTCATGGATGGATCGGTTCGTACCGCTGTCGCAAAGCCACTAAGACATTTAGCAGTATTACTGTACTGACAGACTGGGTTGTCCACTTCACGCATCAGAATCAGATGAATGACCGGTCAATCAGGTAGCTAATTATCAAACTAAATGACTTGCTCACTTTTGTGAAGACAATGTAAATATAATAGCTATGCACAATCACTGTGCCCCTGAAGATCTTTACATAGTAGCCTACAGATCCGCAGTTAGAAAATGTAAACAGCTGGGGCATCATGTATCAATCTTGTGTACGTTTCTAACTAAATTCTGGCATATGTGGAAATCCTACGATTTGCGTGCGCACAAAATTATTGGGATTTATCAAACTGGCATACACAACATATACACATGCTTCCATTGATAAATCAGACCCATACTATACTTCAGTGTACGTGAATGAGC
This sequence comes from Esox masquinongy, assembly GCA_016801175.1. Classification (NCBI taxonomy): domain Eukaryota; kingdom Metazoa; phylum Chordata; class Actinopteri; order Esociformes; family Esocidae; genus Esox; species Esox masquinongy. The sequence continues at coordinate 12,011 of JACXGI010014900.1, read as the reverse complement.
TTACGGTCTCCGCCCAAAGAACGCCTACAATTACCCATATAAGGTATCCAAATGAGCCCTATTGACTATGTAATTTCAGTTGAAACACGTAACAAGGTGGAGACCGGTCATAAAAAAACTTACAAGAAAATACATTTCCCATAATGTGAACTTCAAATAATATTATCTGATATAGAATCTAAAAACGTGACATTTTTCAAAACATATCAAGTGGCCCCACAAGTCATAAATATTGCAGGACGTGGCTGTTAATAAAATAAAGTGGTCAGAGATCAGTTAAAGTGGATGCAAGGAAGCGATTTGCTGCACTCCTAACCAGTGTCCAAACTACAGGAGGTGGGCAAAGTGTGACAGATATTTTTCCCATTGACTAGCTTATTGCTGGCATCATTGGGGAGATCTAAGTGGAAAAGTCCTAGATGGGGACACTGACATGTCACTGTGGGATGGTTGCAGTAAATGAAAATTTGCCAGTAGGCTGACATCTCAACTTCATATTCAAGAAACATATCAATACAGACATAAAATCAAAGTAAATTGGTCAAGCCCGTTCAGGTCATGTGGGCCTAGGATTTAACTGTTATTTTCGCTACAGAAGAAGTATCTGCAATGGCATACCAGAGTGGGGTTCTGAGGCCCTGCAGTTCGGCAGCATTCCGTATGGTTTTGAGTGAGGACTGTACCGGGTCGTGGCCGTACAGCTGAGGCTGTCTTGCAAATAAAAGATCTGTTAAAAGAAATAGTATTCTAGAGAATGTGGCCAAAAAAGTATGATTTTTTTTTGAAGGTTTATAGAAGATCAAGTGACTCTTGGAAAGACCTTGTGTTAAAATGATTGTTCCATTTTAGAGGAATGCATTATAAGACAGAATGATTGTTTACTGTTCAGCTCATGTGCGTGTGATTAGGCTACTTATTAAGTGTGTCGTAACCCACTCGCGTTGTTTCGGGCTGGCACTGACTAGCTTGCATGACACGAAAAAAGCATTTATTGCGTATGATTTACAATTAAATCATACCCTTTGCCTTTGCACAGCAGCATACCGAAGTTAATTTAGCAAATTTGCTACAGAGTGTAACAGAGGAGTGGAAAATAACAGGGAAAGAACCCACGATTGTTACAGACAGTGCATCAAACATGAGTATTGCTGCTAGATTTGCAGACTGTGTACACATTAAGTGCTTTGCGCTTACTCTGAATTTGGCCTCGCAGCGTGAGTTGAAGCTGCCAGTCATGTCACGCTTACTGGGAAGAGTCCAACGACTGACACAATTTTTTTAGACAAAGCACCACAGGCAACCAAGTCCCGCAACAAAAGCAGAAGCTATTCCATCTTCCTGAACACAAAATGAAGACAGATGTCATTACTCGCTGGAACAGTGCCTGCAAAATGTTGGTATGATTTTTAGAGCATTTTTAGAGCATCAACCCGCCATCACTGCTGCACAAACGAAAAAGATATTTGCACTCTCAGCGAGTCCGATATTTCAAAAGCAGAGCATATCATCCAGGCTCTTAAACCGATGAAAGTTGCAACAAGTATTATGTCAGAGGAGAGCAGCCCTACACTCTCACTCATTGCACCTTTAAATGCCCAGCTCCATGACAACCTTGGAAACACGCCCATGGTAAAGGAGATCAAAGATGCGATATGCAAAGATTTGCAGAAGAGATATCAAACTGGTACAGAGAAAGCCACCCTTTATGTAGCCTCAACACTTGATCCAAAGTTCAAAGCCCTGCCTTTTCCGTCTGAAGATGAGCGCGAACAAACCAAACAAACCAGTGATAGACTTTGCGGCAGGAAATCAGCAGCAGTTTCAGGTAAGATATATTGAGAGCATATATTTTTTAAATATGGCCCACTCCTCCTATGGCTCACTCCATTTGAAATCAAATAAAATCTAGATGAAATTCGATAGTTATATATTTTTTGTAGTAGATTTTGATAAAGCAATTAGATATGCCACTGTGTTTCTTGCAGCAAGAGTTAAGGATGGAGGCTGAAAGTATACCCAACCATGAAAAGGACAATCATGAATCTGAAAATGATAACCTGTGCTCCCCCACCTAAGAGGAGAGCATCTTGTGCACTAGATGTTCTGCTTGAAGGCACATTTGGAGTGTCAGGGTTGCACCAAAATCCTCACATGGCACTGCAGAGGAAGAGATTAAGATGTACATGGAGGCAACACCTTTGCCACTCTCTGGAGAGCCTCTCAGTTGGTGGAAGGAACTTGAGATGGAGTATCCGCTCTTGGCCAAATTAGCATAGCGCTTTCTCTGTGTCCCAGGAAGTGTTTCAGCTGAGCTTTTTTTCTCCAGTGCTGGAGATATTGTGACTGCAGAGAGGAGTGCACTCACATCAGAGCATGTTGAACAATTACTGTTTTTAAATAAGCATCTTGTTGACACTCAGAAGTAATTCATATATGGATAATTATTTTTTGTTTATAGTTTAAATACACTAAATATAATGACAATCAATCAATCATCAATCAAAAAAAAAACCTTTTTACATTTTAGCATTTGTCACAAAGTGCTTTTAAAAAACACCCAGCCTGAAACCCCAAGGAACAAACAACAACAGTGCTGAATTTCAGTGGCTAGAAAAAACTCTCTAAGAAGGCAGAAATTAAAGAAGAAACCTAGAGAGGAACCAGGCTCAGAGGGGTGACCAGTCCTCTATTGGCTGTGCCGGGTGAATATAAGTTATAATAACTAAATGTAGGCTGAGTCCAGAGTCTATTAAACCTAGTCCAGGTCAGAAGCATGACCAGATGGACAAGGACAGGGACAACCTGGGGGGGGGGGGGTCGTCTTGATCTGAAACACAACCAGGAGGACTTTGGACAGGGACAGCAACGAGTCTTTCAAGCCTGGTACCCCGGAGGTGTGGGCCAAGACCTCATGTCCTCCTAAGTTTAAACAAGAGACGGGGAATATTTAGAAAATGCTTTCCTTAGATCTACAGGGATTTACAGTAGAGAAGGAGAACTAACTGGAGAAGAAGAACTGACCCTACTCCCCCGGCACAATAATATAGCAGCTTAAACCCTTGGGGCTGAGACAGGGGGATCCAGTGAGACTGTGGCCCTTTCCGGGGGAGGCCCCGGACAGGGCCCAACAGGCAGGAAGTCAATACACCCAAATTGCCAAGCATCTACCAAAGGGACACCCACCAACCGCCACAAATGACAGCCGAGTATTGCCAGCAGAGCTCAACCCAAGTTACATGATGGGCACAACGGAGAGACAACAACAAGCCATTGACTCCGCCCCCAAATGGCATTGGAGGGAGGGCATCTCAGTGGCAATGTGAGCCCACCTGGCAAGACAGCAAGGGTGGACAGTATCAAGTCTTTCCGGTCACCTTCACACCCCTCGGCCAGACTGCACTTAATCAAAGACGATGCTGACTAGAGGAGTCTTTAGCGGACACTTGAAAGATTGCACCGAGTCTGCATTTCTAACCTTAATTGGCAGATCATAAAAACACAGTGCTTAAAGTTGCTTCATGCAGCAATATAGCATAGCTTAGGTTTTCAAAATTACAGACTGCTGCCCTTAATTATTGTAATTTGTCTTTTATTTATGAAAAAATATACAGCTCCGGAAAAAATTAAGAGACCACTCTGCACCTTGTTCTTTCTTTTAAAAAAAAGTATTTCCGGGGCTGTATATATGTTATGTTGCGTAATATCTTGCGTATAATTTTGCTGAGAATGTACTATTTAGAATTGTACACTGCAGTCTTTGTGTTGACTGGTTAAGTTAGCCTGGAGGTCAACCTTAACATGCGATCAGGGAATACCGTTGCCATGAGAGGATGCACATGGTCTGCAACAATGCTCAGGTAGGTGGTACGTGTCAAAGTAACAACCACATGAATGGAAGGACCCAAGGTTTCCCAGCAGAATATTGCCCAAAGCATCACACTGCCTCCGCCGGCTTGCCTTCTTCCTATAGTGCATCCTGGTGCAATGTGTTGTCCAGGTAAGTGATCCACACGCATCCGGGCTGCCGAGTGATGCTAAAGAAAACGTGATTGGTATGAACCCTGTGGCTCTAGCAGTCTAGGGTGGATGGTACAGAGACCCGTAACATAAAACTCATGCAAATCATTGTAGTTTAAATGAACAGTGAGAACAAACGACACAGACAACCAAAGCTACCATCAAACATAAAACGTTTATTATAAACACACGGTAAAGGGGTAGGGAAAAGGGGCTGAGCAGAACCCAAGAAATGAAATAATATAGTCCAAACACCCCTAAACTGAACTTGCCTGCCTCAAGAACCGTTTAGCTGACTACTAACCAATACAAAAATACAGTGGGTGGTCCACTCAGTTCTAACTAGTGTTTTTAGACAAAGTTTTCCTACGGGTTGTGTATGCCCAAGTGCGACTTGCTAAAAACCCCTTTTCGCATGGGCACAGGGACAAAAAAACACAGGTTTAACAAGGACTAAACAGCACTCAGCAAACAATTGACTAGACAACACCAAACAAAACACCACAGCAATACATTCTCACAAGAAACAGGACAAAGTGAGATGTATGTGCTAAACTAAGTGATGTATGTATGAACAAAGTGTCTGTCTATCAAAAAAGGTATGTATCTCAAGAGTGTCTATGTCCAAAAGAGCCTCTCTGGAAGAACCATTGACTGGGTTTTTAAACCAGGGGTACAGCACTAGCACCTCTGGCACTGGCATCTACCTCTAGTTTAAAGGGTTGCTCAAAATCCGGAGCAGCAAGAACAGGGATACTACACAGGAGTACTTTGGCTGTGTTGAAAGCTGCTTCACAATCTGTAGACCATACAAATGTTCTCGCCAGACTGAACAAATCCGTGAGTGGAGCGACTACCGCAGAGAAGTTCTTACAGAAACTACGGTAGTAGCAAACCATTCCTAGAAAACAGCATAGCTCTCGTCTGGTAGTAGGCGCAAGGAAGGTAGTAATAGCTGAGACCTTGGCATCAACAGGGTGCACCTGACCCTGGCCAACCTGTTTGCCAAGATAAGTAACAGTGGAACTCACACTTTGCCAAGTTCAGGGTAAGAGAAGCGGCTGCTAGACATGCACACACTATCCCTAGTGTACGGACATGATCTGTCCACTCTGTTGAACAGACCATCAGGTCATCAATGTAAGCACTACAGTTGGGAACTCCTGCTAACACTGTGTTAACCAGCCGTTGGAAGGTGGCTGGTGCATTTCGCCCCCCAAAAGCCATGACAGAGTATTGCAGGAAGTTGTCTGGGGTCACAAAGGCTGAGATGTTAGAGGTCATTCTCGGGCAAGTAATTTACTTCTTCCCTCATTATCTTCCGTTTGGAAGCGTTGACCCGATATGCATGTTGCTTGATAGGGGCAGCGTTTCCAACATTAATGTCATACTCTAACTCATTTGTGCGTGTAGGAACATCACTGAACAGACAAGGAAAGCTGTGTAACAGCCTCACAATGTCATCTGCCTGTCCGTCGATTAAATGACCCAGACTGGACCGAAGAGACAACAGCATTTCTGAGTTGGGCAATCTAGCACACTGCTGCCAGGGTATTGCGCAACTCTAAACCATCTTCGCCAGCTTCATTAACATGCGGCCCCACTACGCCAGCAGTAGCAATAGAGGAGATGGCGGTGTCTGCCGGCTTCTTTGGACTGTCTGTCTGGGTGATGGGTTTGGTGAGGTACGTCTTTAGCATGTTAATGTGGCACACACGGGACTGGCGTTTTCTATCAGGGGTTTGTATCACGTAATCAGTTTCACTTAGTTTCCTTTCAATCACATAAGGACCCGAGAAACATGCTGACAATGATGCTCCTGGTACAGGCAACAACACAAGAACTTGGTCACCCGGCTGCAGAGGACGAGAAACAGCATGTTTGTCATAATGATGTTTCATACGTCTTTGCGAGGAAGATAGGGCTTCCTTTGCCAGCTTACATGTGCCATGTAGGCGCTCACGTAGTCTAATACAATGTCCTTTGTACACAATTCTTCTGATAAAAACTGATCCTTAAGGACTTTCATAGGTCCCCTGACTGTGTGTCCAAACACTAGTTCAGCCGGGCTGAACCCAAGGGATTCCTGTACCGTCTCACAGACAGCAAACAAAAATAGAGGAACTCCCTTATCCCAATCCTTCTTGGATTCCAAACAATATTTACGGAGCATAGACTTCAGTGTCTGATGCCACCGTTCAAGCGCACCCTGAGACTCTGGGTGATATGTGCTTGACACACTATGCGTTATTGACAAGGTCTTTAACAACTATTTGAAAAGATTAGAAAGGAAATTTGAACCTTGATCAGTTTGTACCACCTTAGGTAACCCAAATGTTGAAAAGAATTTAATCAATGCTTTGCTCACCACCGGAGCAGTAATCCTGCGTAGAGGAATGGCCTCTGGGTATCGTGTGGCCACACACAATCGTCAACAAAAACTGGTTACAAGTTTTTGTTTTCGGTAATGTTCCAACACAATCAACAACCACATGTTCGAAGGGTTCGCCTATGGCGGGAATGGGATAAAGAGGAGCGGGAGGAATAAAATGGTTTGGTTTTCCAGTTACCTGACAGGTGTGGCATGTCCGACAGTACTGAGCCACATCCTGTTTTAAACCGAGCCAAAAGAAATGTCGCAGCACCCGATCATAAGTCTTGGTGACTCCCAAATGACCAGACCACTGGTGATCATGAGCAAGGGATAAAACAGTTGGTGGAAAGGCTGTAGGAACCACTATTTGGTAGATAGCAATCAAATCTCCACCAGCGTTACCATGGGATGTCCATTTGCGCATGAGGCGATTACCATCAATGAAGTATGCCATGTTCTTCTTCTTAAGCTCTTCCACTGAGACAACAATGGAAAAAAAAATTGCAGGGCTTTTGTCACCCTTTTGGCTAGCAACCAGCTGCTCACGAGTTACTGGTAACTCTATTGCATCAGCAACACGGTCCACATTCTTCTTCCCGATCCTGGACTGTTTTTCAGACCCCACCAGCTTACCACAGGTAGCACACAAGCTATCCTCTTGGTCAAACTATCTAGACAGAATAGTGTTCGACAATTCTATCACATCACCCATTCATCGTGCGTGAGCACATGTGACGGCACAAGCGGGGAACACATGTGGATAACTCTGTGCCAGCTCCTCCGAAAGAGACTGGTCACTTTTATCCAACATCTCGAATATGGGTATTACCTTTCCACTGGCAATATCGTTGCCCATTACAAACGTCACCCCTTTTATGGGCAACATAGGACGTACTCCAACAATGAACAATCCACTGACTAGCTCAGAGTGTACGTTCACAAAGTACAGTGGCACTGGGACAATTCCCATTTCAATTCCCTGGACTAACTCACTGGATCCACAGTATGTAGTTTCGGAGAAGGGCAACACGTCAGATAGGATGAATGACTGCGCCGCACCAGAATCTCTAAGGATCCTAACTGGATGCTGAGATGCATCGTTACCTGATAGGGACACAAATCCCTCAAATATGAATGGTTCATAACTGCGATCTGAGACTGGGACCTTCCAAGCCACATTTGCCATGAGGCACCTGTCGTTTCTCTGACCTAACAACAGTATGAATTAGCCCAACACCTGTTGGCGGCTTGGCACGCAGAGGTGTCCCTTGTTTGCGTTTCAGCAGGAAGCACTCATTAACCATATGTCCAGGCTGATGACAATAAAAGCATTGACGTACGTCTTTCGGCCGAGTTTTATGTACTGCTGGTCGACTAGGGCTAGGAGCCAGTGGCTCTGCAGCCCTACTCTCCATACCAGCCGAGAATACTCTCTTGTGAATCAACACAAATTTGCCTGCCAATACAGAAGCTTCCGACAGTGAGTGCACTTTCTGTTTGTTTAGGTAAACAACAATGCGTTCAGGTAAGCAATTTTTAAACTCCTCCAACAAGAGTAACTCCCGAAGAGAATTAAAATCAGTCACCTTACAAGCAGTGAGCCATTTGTCAAACAGATTTCCCTTGTCTCTAGCAAACTCCACGTAAGTCTGGGTAGATGACTTTTTATGGGACCTAAATTTCTGTCAATATGCCTCAGGAACAAGCTCATAGGCACGAAGAACAGTTGCTTTGACCACATCATAATTCAAACTGTCTTGAAGAGGTAGCGCTGACAAAACCTCTTGGGCTTTTCCTGTCAATTTACACTGGAGCAATAAGCACCATACCTCTTCAGGCCATTTCAATGCTACTGCTATACGCTCAAACACACTAAAATAAGAGTCAACCTCTGACTCTCTGAACACTGGTACCAAGGCAATCTGTCTGCTGATATCAAAAGTAGTAGAGGACCCTGCTGGTGAGGATGGCTCACTAGTAGGCACTGCACGAGCAGAGGCTAACCTCGCTGTCTCTGCCTCCAGCTCCAGCTTACGCAACTCTTGGTCAAGTTCCACCTTACGCAGCTCCAGTTCTTGATCGAGTCTATGTGTCTCCTGCTCTGCCTCGAGTTTGCGCATCTCCTGCTCTGCCTTGATTTTGTGCAACTCCTGTTCTGCCTCGAGTCTGCGCAACTCCTGTTCTGCCTCGAGTCTGCGCAACTCCTGTTCTGCCTCGAGTCTGCGCAACTCCTGTTCTGCCTCGAGTCTGCGCAACTCCTGTTCTGCCTCGAGTTTGCCCGACTCCTGTTCTAGTTTACGCATCTCCAACTGGAGAGTTTCTCGCCTGATCTGTGCTCTCTCTTCCGCCTCCACTTGGAGCCGTGTCGAACGGACATCCCTTCTGGCGTCACTGTCTGACAACGGGGAGAGTGGCTCAAAACGGGGCAGTGTGGCTGGAGCCTTGGCCTCGCCCTCGTCCTCAGACACGGACGGGCTTACAGGAGCAGCAGCCACATCCCGAACAAGAGCAGCAGGCTCAGGCAATGGCAACACAAGCACCTGCTCCTCCAACAAAACATCTAACAAGTTTTCTGACCTCCGCTTTAACTAAACTCTTCGGTATTGGTAAAGAAAAATGGTCAGCCAAAGCCAGTAAATCCACTTTACGGCATCTATCAAAATCCTCCCACGTGGGGTTAGTCAAAAAGTAATCCAAATCAAAAGTAGCCATCGTAAGCCAGCAACACGAGCCAACAAATACAAAACACTACACCAGCCGGTCACACAATCACAGCTGCACAGTTCAACACTGAACTAGACACTTAAACCAAGGTGCATGAGTGGCATGGGTATCAATGAGAGATCCCGGATGAGCCCCCACATTATGTTACGAACCCTGTGGCTCTAGCAGTCTAGGGTGGATGGTACAGAGACCCGTAAAATAAAACTCATGCAAATCAGTGTAGTGTAAATGAACAGTGAGAACAAACGACACAGACAACCAAAGCTACCGTCAAACATAAAACGTTTATTATAAACACACAGTAAAGGGGGAAGGGAAAAGGGGCTGAGCTGAACCCAAGAAATGAAATAATATAGTCAAAACACCCCTAAACTGAACTTGCCGGCCTCAAGAACCATTTAGCTGACTACTAACCAATACAAAAATACAGTGGATGGTCCGCTTAGTTCTAACTAGTGTTTTTAGACAAAGTTTTCCTACGGGTTGTGTATGCCCAAGGGCGACTTGCTAAAAAACCCTTTTCCCAGAGACACGGGGACAAAAAGCACAGGTTTAACAAGGACTGAACAGCACACAGCAAACAATTGACTAGACAACACCAAACAAAACACCACAGCAATACATATTCACATGAAACAGGACAAAGTGAGATGTATGTGCTAAACTAAGTGATGTATGTATGAACAAAGTGTCTGTCTATCAAAAAACCTATATATCTCAAGAATGTCGATGTCCATGTGGGGGAAAATCAAAAGAGTCTCTCTGGGAGAACCACTGACTGGGTTTTTCAACCAGGGATGTGTGATGTGATTGGGTAATGGAAAAAGGAACAGGTGGTGCAATTAGGATGGATGTCGCCTGATTGGTCCACCTCAGCAGTACTCATGACTGCCAGGTGGGAAACACCAACGAGCGCAATCAGGAACATAAGGGACACCTGGGGAAATGGCAGGAGGGGAAAAAACACAAACGCACATACAGGGTACCTGCATGCGTAACATTAATCAGACCAGGACACCTTCTTCCAGTCCGCCAATCCCCATAAACAAAAGATTGTCCTTTGAAGTATATAGCCTAATATTATTTGAGGTTTTCTTTAGCACTTCAGTAAGTATTGTGATTTAGTAGTGATATTGTGATGAATCGTGATGTATTGAATAGTAACATTAGTATCGTGATGTTTATCGTATCGCAAGGTACTTGCCTATACCCACCCTTAATGTATTTTATCTGAGAGAGCTGGTGCTGCCATCTTTGCATCGTTTGTTGCCACTTGCTACTAGAGAAAAGTAATACTATGTAAAGCTACGTAGTTTGCACTGAGGGAAATTAAGCAACACATTATTTGTGTTGCTTAATTATGACTCCTGGGGTGTCTTATGCCTAGAATTATCCAAGGACGTTGTATGTTTCATCTGGTTTCTATTCAGAACCAGAAATATATTTATTGCCAAGTAAGTTCCACAACAAACTACTTTGTTGTAGTCCGTTATTGCGGCAGTTTTGTACAAAAGAAATAAAAACAAATAAGACTAGTGGACTGAGCATAAAACAGTAGGCCGAGCATTAATACATTACAAATAAATATGTTAGATGCAAGAATTGTTCAGTTGAGGGTTGTGTGTGTATGTGGGGAGGGGTAATAGATTTGACCAGTTGAGAGTTGTGTGTGTATGTGGGGAGTGGGTTATATTCAGCTTGGCTCCAGGGGCGTGTTCATGGGGCCTACTGCTGTAGGGAAAAAAAATGCTTATGTGGCAAGAGGTTTTGGTCCTGATAGACCTCAACCTTCTGCCAGAGGGGAGAATTGTCCATTTCCCATTTGAGAGGGACCAGCCACAGTCTTTGCTGCTCGCCTCCACCTCGAGGTGTGTAGGTCTTGTAGGGATGGCAGATTGTAGCCAATCACTCTCTCTGTAGAGCAGATGATGTGCTGCAGCCTATCTTTGTCCTTGGCAGTGGCTGCAACGTACCAGAATGTGACGGTGGAGGTTAGGATGGTCTCTATGATGGCAGTGTAGAAATGCGCCATCATGGTCTTTGCCAGGTTGAACTTTTTCAGGTGCCACAGGAAGGAAGTACATCCTCTGCTGAGCTTTCTTTGTAAGCGAGGTGATGTTCAGCTCCCACTTGTGGTCCTGGGCGATTGGGGTGCCCAGAAAGTGAAAGGATTCTGCAGAGTTGACTGGGGACCCACCTAGGGCAATGGCAGGGAGGGCAGATGGATTTCTCTCGAAGTCCACTATCATCTCCACAGTCTTTAGGGCGTTCAGCTCCAAGTTGTTCTGACTGCACCAGGACACCAGATGGTCAATCTCCCACCTGTAGGTGGACTCGTCTCCATTAGAAACAAGTCAGATGAAGGGTGGTGTCATCCGCAAACTTGACAGAGTGGTGACTGGAGGTGCAGCTGTTAGTGTACAGAGAGAACAGTAGGGGGAACAGAACACATCCTTGAGGGGAGCCGCTGCTGATGGTCAGGTGGTCAGACAAGGGCTTCCCCACCTCAGGGGCTGCATCCAGTTGGACAGGAAGGCTGTGATCCACTTGCATGTGGACTCGGGCACTCCAGTTGAAAAAGCTTGTATTTCAAAGTGGGAATTATGTTGTAGAATGTGGACCTGAAGTCCACAAACATGATTCTGGTGTAGGTTCCATGGGAGCCCAGATGCTGGAGGATGAAGTGAAGAGCCATTTTGACTGCATCGTCCACAGACCTATTGGCCCTGTAGGCAAACTGCATTGGGTCTAGTAGGGGGCCGGTAATTGTCTTGAGACAGTACAAGGTGCTCAAATGACTTCATGACCACAGAGGTCAGGGCGATGGGTCTGTAGTCGCTAAGTCCTGTGATTCTTGGCTTCTTGCTGACTGGGATGATGATGGAAAACTTAAAAC
>JACXGI010014899.1:5783-18366 GCA_016801175.1 Esox masquinongy | reverse complement strand
TGGCTTGACACAAGGAATGCGACAGCTGAAACCCATGTCTTGCATACATCTGTGCGTGGTGGTTCTTGAAGCACTGACTCCAGCTGCAGTCCACTCTTTGTGAATCTCCCCCACATTTTTGAATGGGTTTTGTTTCACAATCCTCTCCAGGGTGCGGTTATCCCTATTGCTTGTACACTTTTTTCTACCACATCTTTTCGTTCCCTTCGCCTCTCTATTAATGTGCTTGGACACAGAGCTCTGTGAACAGCCAGCCTCTTTAGCAATGACCTTTTGTGTCTTGCCCTCCTTGTGCAAGGTGTCAATTGTCGTGTTTTGGACAGCTGTCAAGTCAGCAGTCTTCCCCATGATTGTGTAGCCTACAAAACTAGACTGAGAGACAATTTAAAGGCCTTTGCAGGTGTTTTGAGTTAATTAGCTGATTAGAGTGTGGCATCAGGTGTCTTCAATATTGAACCTTTTCACAATATTCTAATTTTCTGAGATACTGAATTTGGGATTTTCATTAGTTGTCAGTTATAATCATCAAAATTAAAAAGAATAAACACTTGAAATATATCAGTCTGTGTGGAATGAATGTATACATTATACACGTTTCACTTTTTGAATGGAATTACTGAAATAAATCAACTTTTTGATGATATTCTAATTATATGACCAGCACCTGTACATATTACTACAACTCACAAACAGATTTAACCAAGTTCATTGTCAAAAAAATTTGCCTGAATTTTATGGAGGACTAAAAGTGCCATAATATGAAATAAATGAATAAATATATAAATACTTAAATAATTAATTATATAAATAAACTGGACTGTGTGTTTTATGCTTGGATCACTGTGATTGGACACTTGAGAAGAAACCATCAGATGAGGGCTGTCAATCATGTACAGTGAGGGAAAAAAGTATTTGATCCCCTGCTGATTTTGTACGTTTGCCCACTGACAAAGAAATGATCAGTCTATAATTTTAATGGTAGGTTTATTTGAACAGTGAGAAACAGAATAACAACAAAAAAAATCCAGAAAAACGCATGTCAAACATGTTATAAATTGATTTGCATTTTAATGAGTGAAATAAGTATTTGATTCCCTCTCAATCAGAAAGATTTCTGGCTCCCAGATGTCTTTTATACAGGTAACGAGCAGAGATTAGGAGCACACTTAAAGGGAGTGCTCCTAATCTTAGCTTGTTCCCTGTATAAAAGACACCTGTCCTCAGAACCAATCAATCAATCAGATTCCAAACTCTCCACCATGGCCAAGACCAAAGAGCTGTCCAAGGATGTCAGGGACAAGATTGTAGACCTACACAAGGCTGGAATGGCCTACAAGACAGTTTGGTGAGAAGGTGACAACAGTTGGTGCGATTATTTGCAAATGAAAGAAACACAAAAAAACAGTCAATCTCCCTTGGTCTGGGGCTCCATGCAAGATCTCACCTCATGGAAGTGCAAAGATCATGAGAATGGTGAGGAATCAGCCCAGAACTACACGGGAGGACCTTTTTTAATGATCTCAAGGCAGCTGGGACCATTGTCACCAAGAAAACAATTGGTAACACATTATGCCGTGAAGGACTGAAACATAGTCAGAGCATAGTCTGCTCTGACTATGTTCTTTTCCTCACTCAAAGCTTTTCTTTTCAACTCTTCTGTCATGCTGAATAGTTTTTTTTTAATTCAAATTACCTTTGAGGTACTACTTGCACTGTTTTTGCCATCAAGCTGGTTTTAGTGCAAGAGGATAGTGATGACCACAGCAGTGGTTTTTATACTTTTCCTCGTTAAATTAGATTTGGTTCAGGTAATCACCTAATCAGTACCTCATTAAGTAAAATGAGGTTTGCCTGTGTTGGAACTTAACAGACACTGGAATGGAATGGCTGCCATACATGTAGAGATGCTGATTTAAGAAAAATTAGGAGTGGTCTCTTAAATTTTCCAGAGCTGTAAAATGTGAAATCACAGGGCACTGTACAAGGAGTTAAATCAGAGACTGATTCATGTTGCGAAACGTTATTCTAAAATTGTTGCACTATTTGCCTGTGCAATCTTTCAGAGTGGTGAACCCCTCCCCATCCTCACTTCTGACAGACCCATCCTCTATGGAATGATCTTTTAATACCAAATAATGTTACTGACCTGTTGCCAATTGACTTAATTAGTTGTGTGCTATTTCACCAAGTTTAGTTTTTAAGCATTACACAACTTTTCCAGTCTTGTGTTGCCTTTGTCACAACTTTTTTGCTGGCAAAAAAGTTGCTGGCACAAAATTCAAAGTGGGCATATATTTTTCAAGAAACAAAATGTCTCTGTTTCAACATTTGATATGTTGTCTTTGCACTATTTTCTATTGATTATAGGGTTTAAATGATTTGCACATCACTGCATTCTGTTTTTATTTACATTACGCAGCGTCACAACTTTTTTGGAAATGGAGTGGTATAACAGTGAGACACTTCCAGTTAATAAATATAAAAAGGCTTTATTTACAAAGAAAATGTCAGTATAATACAGCTACATAATAGATGACACAATTAAATCTTTTTTCTCCACCAAGGTGAGATTTATTAAGTCTAGAGAATTATTCTTGAGATTTATATCAACATTAAAATAAAATTGTATAATTACTGTGCAAAAAAGTAAACATTAAAATCTGAAATTGGGCTGACAGTGGAATTAAAAATAATAATTAAATACCTGGGTATTTGAAAAAAACAGAGGTTTTTCACACAGAACCCATAGGTAAGGCAAGCTTATTTAAATAGCACATACACAGGGGCATTTCAAGGTGCTTTATTTATTTATTACACCTAAAAAGAAAAATAAACAAACATCTGGCATACTAGAAATAAATTCAGCATGAAAGACAAAGCATTAAAAGAAAACCGCACTTTTAAAAACAGAGCATACAAATCAAACATGACATTTGAGTGGGCTAAAAGAAAGATTAATAAAAGGCAGTAGTCATTTTATTTCTTTTGAATACCTCTGTTTTAATTTGAAGGGTGCACCCAATTTTTTTAACCATTTACAGACCTCCACGATACTCTGCAAATTTTATTGATGATTTTGCTGAACTACTCTCGGTTATAGCCATTGATTATAACTTGTTTATTATAACAGGGGATTTTATCATCCACATCGATAATAATACAGACAATAATGCCAAATAACTTTTTGCACTACTTGACACTTTTGATCTTACTCAACATGTGAAAGAGCGTACACACACTCCAGGCCACATTCTAGATCTGGTTATCTCTAAAGGTCTCGTTATTTCCTTTGTCATGGTTAAAGACTTGGCGCTGTCTGATCATTTCTGTGGCTTTTTTAATCACTGATCACCCCGGATGTTAAAGTAAACTCTGTTTCTGTTAGAAAAGGTACATTAATGAGAGTACCAATGCTCAGTTTATGGAGGCCATAGCTGTCTCACCAACAATAAGTGCAGAGTCAGTTGATGTGCTCCTGGATAATTTTAATGCCAAAATATTGAATGTCATGGATCGTGTTGCACCGGTAAAGGTAAAGAAAACTCTGAGCAAACAGAAAGCACCGTGGAGAAACACCATGATGATAAATGCCCTGAAAAGAGAATGTTGGAAAGCGGAACGTAAGTGGAGAAAAACTATACTTCAAATCCACTATGACATCTATAAACAAAGCCTTGGTAGCTTCAACCATGAGTTACGCAGGGCTAGACAGCAACATTTATCAGGAATGATCAACAAGAATATCAACAATACCTGCAATCTATTTACCATGGTTGACAAGCTTACAACCCCCCTAAAGCAGATAGCATCAGAACTCGTGTCCACTGGGAAATTTAATGAATTTGCGTGTTTCTTTAATGAAAAAATCAAAAGTATTAGACGGACTACACAGTCAAACAATGAGACTGTACCGTCACTACAACCACCAAGCCATAACTTGTTTATTAAATCGCAATTTAATATAATTGATCAAAAATCCCTAGAAGAAACAGTTTGACATCTGAAAGCTTCCACTTGTTGTCTTGACACACTGCCATCTAACTTTTAAAAACGATTTTAACTCTGTAAACAATGGATGGGCAGTAAATAGTTAATGACTTTCTGCAATCAGGCATTTTCCCAACGTCTCTAAAAACAGCTGCCAATAAGCCTCTATTTAAAAAAAGAACACTGGATGCATTTATATTGAACAACTATAGACCTGTATCAAATCTCCCTTTTATAGCCAAGATCATTGAGAAAGTTTTCTTTAATCAACTCAGCAATTTTTTTAACTCAAGCGGTCTCTTAGACAAATTTCAGTCACCACAGTCCTGAAACTTCCGACCTCACCACAGTACTGAAACGGCTCTGATAAATGTTTTAAATGATATACGGCTGAATACTGATTTGGATAAAACAACAGTTCTGGTTCTATTAGATTTCAGTGCTACATTTGACACTGTAGATCATAGAACACTTCTGGACAGGCCGGAAAATTGGGTAGGACACTCTGGGACAGTCCTTAATTAGTTCAGGTCTTATTTAGATGGCCGGAGTTACTTTGTCACCATTGGCAATCATGAATCTGATAGGGTGGCTATGACGTGGAATTCCCCAGGGATCAGTTCTCGGACCGCTTCTGTTCGATCTCTATATGTTACCTCTGGGCCAAATTCTACAGAAAAACATTAACCACCATAGCTATGCAGATGGTACTCAAATATACAGCTCCTGAAAAAATTAAGAGACCATTGCACCTTTTTCTTTCCTTTCCAAAAATGTCGAAAAGGAAGGTTTTGAGTGAGGAACAGAAGAGTTAAAATTAAAAGACCACTGCAAATTGAATGCTTCTGTTCCTCACTCAGAACATTCCTTTTCAACTTTTTTGGAAAGGAAAAAAAAAGGTGCAGTGGACTCTTAATTTTTTCCGATGTTGTATATGGCTCTCGAACCATATGACTACAGCTCAATAGACACACTGTGTCACTATAGAGCACATAAATGCTTGGATATACCAAAATTGTCTACAAATAAACCAAGATAAAACTGAGATTATTGTGATTATTGTGTTTGGCAACAAAAATAAGAGACCTAGTATTAATAGGTCTCAGCCCCAAGGTCATATGCTACTATATTATTGTGCTGGGGGAGTAGGGTCAGTTCTCCTTCTCCACTATAAATCCTTGTAGATCTAAGGAATGCATTTTCTAAATTTTCCCTGTCACCTGCCCTGTTTTAAATTTAGGAGGACAAGAGGTCTTGGCCCAAACCTCCGGAGTACCAGGCTTGAAAGACTCGTTGCTGTCCCTGTCCAAAGTCCTCCTGGTTGTGTTGCAGATCAAGACGATACCTGACGATTTCAGCTGCCACTCTGCTGACCCCCCCTCCCCCCTGTGTTGTCCCTGTCCTTGTCCATCTGGTCATGCTTCCGACCTGGACTAGGTTTAAATAGACTCTGGACTCAGCCCACATGCATTTATTAATTATTACAATTTGTTCACCCGGCACAGCCAGAAGAGGACTGGTCACCCCTCTGAGCCTGGTTCCTCTCTAGGTTTCTTCCTAAATTTCTGCCTTCTTAAGGAGTTTTTCTTAGCCACTGAAATTCAACACTACTGTTGTTTGCTCCTTGGGGTTTAAGTCCGGGTGTTTTGTAAAAGCACTTTGTGACAACAACTGCTGATGTAGTAAGGGCTTTATAAATAAATTTGATTGATTGATAAAGAGCTAGATTCTTGGGCCCTACAAACCAGGGACCAAGTGCATAATCTTGGTGTTCCGACAGGCTCAGATCTCATGTTCACCAGTCATTTCAAAGTGGTCACCAAAAGAGCTTTCTTCATTGTAAAAATATAGCCAGAATCAAGGGCTTGGTGTCCCAAAAAGACCAACAGAAGCTCATTCATGCTTTTATCTCCAGTAGCGTTAACTACTGTAATCGCCTCTTAACTGGACTCCCCAAAAAGACTGTAAAACAGCTGCAGCTCATTCAGAATGCTGCTGCTAGAATGGTAACCAGGACCAAGAGAACAGAGCACATCACTCCGGTTCTTAAATTTGCAATGGCTTCCAGACAGTTATAGAATAGATTTTAAAGTGGTGCTTTAGTCTATAAATCACTGAATAGTTTAGGCCCCGAATACATTTCTGATATGTTTGAAGAATATAAACCGAGCAGGACTCTTAGATCCATGAACTCAGGTCAGCTAGCAGAGACCAGAGTCCAAACTAATCATGGCAAAGCTGCATTTAGCAGTTATGCTGCACACAGCTGGAATAAACTACCAGAAGATCTTAGACGTGCCCCAAGCCTATAAATTTTTAAATCCAGGTTAAAAACACTTTTCTTTTCACGTACCTATGACTCTGCACTTAAACTTAACCACACTTGCTAGCCTTACAGCTTTTATAGCTTCCTCATGGAATCTACTATGGAATCGACCAGTTATGTTTTTATTTAGCTTTATTCTATTTCGATTTTCTTATTCTATGTTTTCTTATTATGATGTTGTCCCCCTTGTTTTATTATTAAGGTGGTTAGAGTCCCCCTTGTTTTATTATTATTAAGGTTTAAAAGGGGATGTAATTCCTACACAGTTCACAGTTTACAGTATAAATACACTCAAATAAAGCTAACAATCTGCATGTTAATCTCTGTTTCATTTGAAATTTAATGTGCTAGAACAACAGAGACAAAAATATATCACTGTAATTTTATACTATATACCTAAAAGTAAGACTTAGCAGCTTTACATACTACGTTGAATTGTTTCAATACCTTAGCATCTTTAAGATGTGTGTGATATATAGTAAAATAATTTATTGGACACAACAGGCCTGCACGTCAGGGCACACTTGCAGAGACGTGTAGTTCCCGTTGGAACACAGTCATAGTGATATCCACAATTTGGGTTTCGCTGTCACCTACAGTATACTGTAACCTGCATTAGAGAATGCATGATAATTTAAATTTTTGTATCATAATCTTTGTGTTCATGTACAATACAAGCATAAACATATATCAAATAAACAAAAAATGTCTTACAAAACCCCCCCAAAAATTCTTAAAATGTATTTGCAATAGATCATCCTGGGAAAAGTGATGTGAATGCATTTCAAGTAATTTGCAGTGTAATGTGTTTGCGAAATGCATCATAAATCATATATACTATGTTAATTTACCTATAAATTACTATTAACCTCCAACATGCAAGAACAAGCAAATAGTCATTCTAAAATGTCTTGTTTTCTCAATTTGTCTTATATATTCCTTCAACTAGATATAATTATTTGGGGAAACAGTAAAAAGCTGTGGAATTAGATACAATTATTTAGTATGTCAAGGCCACTAACACAATTTTCAATTAGAATTGTCAAATCAAAATTTGTTCTCTAAATTTTGCAATTTAGATTGTATACATACTTTATCTCTGATTTGCAATATATTCTAAGGTTGCTTTCACAATTCGCTTGTTTAGTACAGTTAAATCAAACCCTGGAGACTTCTCCATCCAGCTGGGTTCATTTGGGAAGGTTAGAATGCATAAATCGCACCTGGGTGTGCACAAAACAAACGCACCCTGGTCTATTTGAACAAGGAATTGTTGCAAGGTTGGTTTCAAATAAGAATCCAATCAAATAAAGGAAGTGACCCTAAAATGTGTTGTATTGTGAGTTGAACTTGCTATGTATTATTGGATTAGTAGGGCAATAGTCTACTTTGTGCCAGCTAGCTTGCATAGTATGCTATTTGCGAAAGCACAGACATGGAGCATCGGTGAAGTGAGAGCACATCTTTGAAATGTTGGAGAAAAACCATAAAAACGCTGAGGTGGATCAGTGCCATGACAAATAAAAAACAAATCCGACGACAGTGCATGATAGTGCATGGTGCATTACACAAAAGTGGCAGCTCTGGGAATAAAAAGACACATATGTGGTATAGTGTTGCCACCCGTTCCGTAAAATAAGGAATTGTTCTGTATTTCATACATTCCATTTTCTAAACGATAATTTCTGTATTTGAGCGTCTTAGTGATCAAAATCAGTTTCATGTACAAAAATGATAGGCCGGGCATTTTCTGTCAGTCAGAAATTTAAATTGATTCATAATAAACACAATCATAAATATGTCTGGTAACTGAGCTTGAGACACCTCACAGTTGATATGGTAACGATGAGGTGGAATCGTCAGAGGAAGATTCGGTAAATGTGCAGTTTTTCTGTGAATTTTATTATGTTTAAGTGTATGATATAATATTTAATAAACTATGAACTCAGCGGTGGTGGACAGCTATCTGGATTTGTAACAGTACATTCATTCGAGTAACTACAAGTAAGTGCTAGCTGCAATGCATGTGTTCCGTGAATAATTATCATAATGGAATACACTAGCAGTTTGTAGAAGACGTTAAGATTTTAAAAGGAATTGTTGTTATTGTTATGAAATCTGTATATTATTACGTTAATACATTTACTACAGGCTGCATGCTTCGATACAGTAGATCACTCTATTGAAAAAGCTGTCTTCATTGGGCCTGGCCAAGAACACTTGCCTCTGGTTTTAAAATGACCTTAGTGACAGAACACAGGCTATTGTAACTGATGGAATTTACATTTCTTGTAGTCCACAAATGAGTACCACAGGGTTCAATTCTGGGTCCTATATTGTTCACTCTATATATTAATGAAATATTTAACTCTTTAAGAAATTGTGCATTTCATATTTATGCTAATGACACAGTACTATATGCAACCTCTCTTGATCAAGCTCTTATACACCTGATTTTTTTTTGCAGCCTAAGGATGGCCTGTTTCACTTGCATTGAGAGCTACTTTGACCGCATGTTGTGGGTTCACAGCAACAGCTTCCAAATGCGAATGCCACTACTGGAATCAACTCCAGACCTTTTACCGGCTTAATTAATGAAGAAATAATGAAGGAATAGCCCACACCTGTCCATGAAACAGCTTTTGAGTCAATTGTCCAATTACTTTTGGTTCCTTGAAAATGAGGGGGCTACATATTAAAGAGCTGTAAGTCCTAAACCTTTCCTCCAATTTGGATGTGAATACCCTCAAATTAAAGCTGAGAGACTGCACTTTAAGCCCATATTCATTATTTAACAAACTTGAATATATTTTGGTAAGCAGACAAAATAAAACTTGTGTCAGTGTCCAATTATTTATGGGCCTACCCGTATGCATGCAATAGTAGCCTATACTATAGGCCCAGTGTACAAACAACTGACCCAATAGAAGTGGAAATATTAAAATGTAAATATCCTAGATTAGCTATATATTTAAAATGCAGAATGTATTCTAACTTAAAGATTTCATCGTGCCTGAATATTTTAGCCCATATTATAGAGTTGTTTTTACTTTTCCAAACATCTATAAAAATATGAATATTGTAACAACAGCTGATACACATTAATATGCACAATACTGCACTAACTGCATGCCCTTCTTGCAGCAAATGGAGAGAGCGCTAGTTTCTATTATTATTTATTGTTGCATTTTTTTTTTAAATACACTGTCACAAACCCAGCTCGACTACAATATCAGAATTTAAGGCTCAGTCTGGGTCACAATGTCGTCAGCTGCAGTTTTGCTGGGATCTATGCCGCTAGCCTTTCCTCCAGATCACTCAACCCCTTTTAGCACGGGCAGCATTTAGGCCTAACTGAACCTGTTCTGAGTGTGATTGTCTGAAGAGCAAGGCTGTGGTGACATTCCTACAATAAAGTCAGGGACCCGATGTTCAAGTTCTACACAGAGTTATGACTCTTCATTTGTTCCCTTGTCCTGTTCTTAGTCGTGCTTTTCCACTATGCGACGCAATACGTTTTTCATTGACGTAGTGCCATTGTTGAGAACACGCCGTGTCCCTGATAATCGTCTGTATATTAAAACAGGAATGCCATAATCGGCGTTCAGCATGCAATCCTGAAACCATTCCCTTTCAACATGACGTTGGAAAAAGGAGCAGAACTACTTGTAGGCATACTGATAATTAGGACTGTTCTCTATATTTGGTAGCAGCAACTGCACCAACACACAAATCATTCCACTCACTTTTTTCCCCAACGGAACATCTCCCTCCGACTCTGAAAGTCCACTGAATATTTCAAGACAATCTACAGTGAACAGAGACTGCACAGAAACTCTTAAATTCTTGAGTAAAGAACTTAATTCACGATTGCGGTCCTTCTGTAATTCTGTGATGCCATTAAGTTTGTTGTTTTTAGCTTTTTGGAGCCTTTTTTCCACTATATATATTGTGCTATCCAAGATCTAGATACGCCAAGCACAAAGTGAGACTGATTGAATTGCCAATAGGAAAGTGTAATACAAATAAGGTCTGTTCTGCCAGCCAATACATTCATTCAAGTCTGACAGACAGGCTACTGAAATGTAATTGATTATAAAATTAAATGACTAAAAAACTGTAAAACCTCCCCAAGACTGAAATTAAAATAGCATGACCCTCCCCCATTTCCCTTCGTGTCCTTGCCGCTGAATAAAGTCATTAAACAATGGTAAAAAATGGTTTAAACTTTTAAATATTTTAAACAATAATAGTTTCAACTTTTAATGATACATTGAAAACTTAAACCCAAGCGAACAATGTTGCTGTGAAACATGCATAGTTTTGTAACAGTGTTCCGTTGTAATGGAAGAATTGAATATAGTAAAATCACCTATTAACTAAAGGGAGCTCTTATGAGATGAACAAGTTATTTTTGGCCCAAAATGGCCTCAAGCGTTATTTTTGTGTCTTCACAGCATGTGACCAGGTTAAGTTTATCATCAGGTTCAGTTACTGGAGAGCACGCACTGGGAGGCAGGTGGAATATTTCAGAGCGGGGTGAGAACATCCCGGCTAAGTGTGGCGGGAAAGCTTGGCCATTCGAGAGGCAGCTTGTTGGGCCTGCTCCAACCCTCCACACTTGCTTCTCATGACAAACGGTTAGGACTGCTATAAAGGAGTAACTAAGAGCTACCCGGGGGTGAGTTCAAGCCTATGTTGAAAAACATCCTCATTATCTGTTCCCCACTCAGACTCTGCTGAGGAGGATTATTGAACCATGCCTCAGATGAGCCCGAACTGGGGCAGCAGAGAGCTTGTTTGTTGATTTTGCTTTTGCATTTGGAATCACTCTTTTGTTCTTAATTAAAGGACCTCATTCTCACACCCTGTCTGCATTATTTCCTACTCAGCATGTTATGTTTGCCGGACCGCATAAGTGGAGCTGAAACTGTATAAGGTTATGTTGTGACTGTTTCTGGCATGCAAAAGTTAATCTTCAGTCTCGCTAGCAATTGCTCAATTCTTATGATTATTCCTAGGAAGTTAGTAGATACTAGTAAGCCTATTACTGGCTAATAAGCTATTAAAACAGCCAGTGGCAAAAGCAATACAGTTCATAGACGCTATGCTGGAGGTAAACTTAATAAGAAATGTTAGTCATTTTAACACAATCCTCAATGGAGTCTAGCGACTGCTGAAACATGTAATGCTGTGGCGTAGTGGTTAAAGACAGTGCTTCTCATGTGGAAGACCTAAGTTTGAATCTATTGAGAGCACTGACATTTATTAATTATTTCTAGTAATTATGGTAATTATTCTCTCATCTTTTCACTTGATGAAAAAGTTAGTTATCGTCGCCTTTATTGATAGTTACTGTATAAATGTCATTCACGAATTAAAGAAAAAAGTATGTTGTTTTGCCATGAAAGAAAAAAATAAGTTCTTATGCCATGAAATGAAATAGCTTTGGCAGACTCGCTAGCAATTTCTCAATTCTTATGACTATTCCTGTAAGTTAGTAGATACCGGTAAAGCTTATTACTGGATAATAACTCTGTTAAAGCGGCCAGTGGCAAATGCCATACATAGACGCTATTTGTGGTGGAGGTAAACTTAGTAAGAAATGTTAGTCAGTTTAACTGTATCAATGTCATTCACGAATGGCCAATTAACTATTAAAACAGCCAGTCGGAAAAGAGTATTTGTTCAGGATATACAGATGCCGGGTGTCAGTATAGACAAGAGGCTATACTGACAACCAGCAAATGTACAGCTCTGTGGTGTAATGGATAACGACACGGCCTTCAATGTGGGTGACCCAGGTTTGAATCGCGAGATGGCAACACTTTCTATTGCGGGCCGGCTGAACTAGGCTTGCCTGGTTTCTTGTTAATATGTACAGTGGATATAAAAAGTCTAAACACCCCTGTTAAAATGCCAGGTTCTTGTGATGTAAAAGAATGAGATCATGATAAATCATGTCAGAAATTTTCCACCTTTAATGTGACCTATAACGTGAACAATTCAATTGAAAAACAAACTGAAATCTTTGAGGGGGAAAAATAAAAAATAAAAAACTCACAATAACTTGGTTGCATAAGTGTGCACACCCTTAAACTAATACTTTGTTGAAGTACCTTTTGATTTTATTACAGCACTCAGTCTTTTTGGGTAGGAGTCTATTAGCATGGCACATCTTGACGTGGCAATATTTGCCCACTCTTCTTTGCAAAAGCGCTCCAAATCTGTCAGATTGCGAGGACATCTCCTGTGCACAGCCCTCTTCAG
>JACXGI010014898.1:0-18247 GCA_016801175.1 Esox masquinongy | reverse complement strand
CCCCCCCCCCCCTTTATTCTCACATTTTGTTGGGTTGGTGATTAAATGGATTTGATAAAAATTCAGTATATTTTCTCAACCTTCTGTACAAAATCGTCTGTATTGTCTAAGTCACCCCTTAAATCAATACCTGTTAGAAACAGTGATTGGCAGTGATTACATATGTGACCCTTATTGAGTAACTCTTCAAAAATATTTTTGCATATGCATTGTGAAATATCTTCCCTATATTGTTTTAATAATTTTTCTATTCTGTTTATTTTTATACATCTTTTTAATATGTTCTTCATGTCATTATTGTGGAGTCGAAGCAATGTTGTTGATCCATCCTCAGTTTTCTCCAATCACAGCAGTTGAACTCTGTTGGTGTTTTAAAATCTCCAATAACCTCATGGTGATATCCCTGATAAATATCCTTCCGGTCTATTGACTTGATCATGCTTGAAGAGACATTCTATGTCTGATTTGTACCCATATGCTAATCAAACAACTCACTAGACTTTGTTTTTGAATCTGTGCTTAAAATACAATACTTGAATGAGGGACCTTATAGATGTTATTTGTAAAGTAGACAGAGCGGAGAGTCATTTAAAAACAATTAATACTTATACAGTTCTTTTTTATTAATATGTAAACATTTGTAGAATTTTCTTTATTTTCACATCATGAAATATTTTGTTTGTATCACAAAAATCCAATCTATTTGAAACCCACTTTGTGATGCCATTTTTATTGATTCTTTTAATAAGGGGGTGAATAGTTATTATATACACAGGATGTTCTTACATGTATATGTCCCATCACTGTCAATGAAAACAACAAAGATGCCTTGGCTCCATTGTATTTATATACATCTATCTGTTTAACCTGGTGAAGAGTGACATCATTTATTATCGATCCATCCTTTATGTGCCATATCAGTCTCTGTGGTAATAGTTTGTGCTTTCAGGTTGTTTTTGTACATGTAGAATCCTACAGATCAGAGGCACACTGTTTTAAACATTGGTCCTTTTGACAGTTTTGGACCTCAAGGTCTCAGTCTTCCTGTGTATAAAGGCAACATACAGCTCTGGAAGAAATTAAGAGACCACTGCTCCTTTTTCTTTCCTTTCCAAAAACATTGAAAAGGAAGGTTTTGGGTGAGGAACAGAGGGGTTAAAATTAAGAGACCACTGCAAATTGAAGGCTTCTGTTCCTCACTCAAAACTTTCCTTTTCAACTTTTTTGGAAAGGAAAGAAAAAGGTGCAGTGGTCTCTTAATTTTTTTTCCGGAGATGTAGTGTAAAGACTCTGTTGACAATGAGCAGCATATTTGAAGACTCACATTAGTAAATGTAGTCTTCATTTTAGTCCAAGTTTAGCCAACCATTAAAATAGGTTGTCTGGTGGTGGAAACTAGAGAACCATCTACTTTTCAACACTGCTCCTATTGTCTGCCATCAGCAATCCTATGGTGTTAAAACCCTCCATGGAACCCAGTGTACAGGCCTGTGCTGTCTGGACACCCACTGTAGAGTGAACACATATGTAGCAGATAATGTAGTGACCCCTCCTCCCAGATGTTTTGGGCTTGGCAATGAGGTGGTATCAGTGTATCGGGTTGTTCACAACTGTGCTTGTCAGTCAGTTCTTTTCCGGTTTCAGTGTGAACTTTGTGAATGAGGTTGACTGACTCAAACATCCAACACACTTTACAAAATGAGACAAATGGACATTCAGCCCATGAGACACTGAACATGTCCTTGTCCATTACGATACTTTTGTCTCCCTTGTATTGTCCACATTCATTATAGTAGACAACCAGCCCAGTCACCCATTCAGCCTCTCTGGCTCCAGCCAGAGGTCAACAGAGGGACTGCTCTACACATCCCTGCCCCAGCCATGACTCAAACTACTGTGTAAATGTGACGTGTGTGGAGCTAGTGGACTGTGTACTATTATAATAAAGATGAGCCACTGACTAATATGTTGTGAATTTCTGAACAAAACCTCAGTACACTGATGTATTAGCTTCGCCCTAGATCTGTCAGTGATACATGTATTTGTGCTTGGCATGCAGGCAGAAACAGACTGACACCCAGGCTAGTCATGTCATTCTAGTAGAGGAACAACAGAGAGACACAGGAAGGTAGGTTTAAAATCTCCATTAACTCTTTATTTACAAAACTTGAGTTTCACAGAAACAGTTTGCGCCGCACAGCACATTCCCAGCAAGGTTTCAGGGATTCATGACTGTTGTAAAGATTCTGAAACATTTCCCATCAGTTATTAAAAGATAAGCAAAAAATGGCCAGGTATCACTGATGTATTCATCTTTGGCCACTAACCCAGTGATTCTGTCTGGTAGAAAGCCCAGACCAGCATCCACTTCCAACAGCCTGTCTGTCAGTGACATTGTGATCTATGGCTTATATATGTAGACACAAACAACAATACGTACACAAGCTTGGACTAAGACAAAAAAACTATGAATTAGAAATTCTGAATAGTCAAAAACATCTTGACACTTCTCCAGAAACAGGGCACTTCTCCAGAAACAATGCATTACCAAATCGCAGAGCCCGGTAGTGATCAGAAAGACAAATTAAATCCTGGGGTGTGAATGAGTACACCTGAAGGGGACTAGTACATAGGTAGGAGTCAGGGGTTTTTCCATAACCACCAACAACTCCGGGCCTTGTTGTAGACTATAATACTGCTTTTTCAGGTCAGGGAGAATAAGCATAGCGGAACCCCAAAACTCAGACTAGAGAAAGGAACAATGGTTCTGAATATATCCTGTTCCCCACAGCACTCTACCCTGTAGTACCACCCTGAGGGAGGGCTGAGAACCAAGGGAAAACCCCCTCTGACCCCACTCCCTAGAGCACCAGACTGAATTAACTGAATGGCTGTTTAACTTAATTAGCAGAATGATTGTTTCCAACCATTACCTGAACATGGTATTGTTTGTTAACCCACCCCCTCGGAAAAAAATAAAACAGTGGACTAAGTGCAGACCTTCGGTCCACTACCGGGCTCTAGATTGTGGAATAATAACCTGAACAACTCAAAAAGGAACAATATCATTAAAACAAAACAAAAAAATTCAGGAACATGTTCTAACAGTGAAAATATTTCTATAATAATCTCCTGATCCCGTTTGAAGCTTTAGACACAGGCTTTGTTCAGGCAGACAAACATAACAAGGCAATTTCACAAACACACATCAGGCCTACTCTAGGACAAAAAAATGAATTCCAATAGAGTTCCCCACTGATGTTGATTTCTTAGTCCTAGTCTAGGCTTTATCCATTTCTGTGAAACCATCGCAATGACCTCTAGTTGGCAAGTCAATCCACTCTTAAGACAAGACAAAAGTGCAAAAAGACAACTGCCTACATTTCCCAGAAAGCATCCTACTGGGTAGCAGCTGACAGGGCCATTCTATCGGGCAGTTGAAGAGTTGAAACCAGTTTCCAGTGTTCATGCGAGACTTCTCTAGTCTGTACCCAATCTGAGCCAGCCAGCCAGTCTGACCTGACTACAAAGAGTCTAACCCTGCTGGTCAACTGCTGTTTTCAGTGATTGTCTTCCACAGTCTGGAAGGAGGCAGAGACAAGCCATCGTGTTTCTAACATATACCATTAATAATCTGAAATAGCACTGGGATCAGTTTAGTCATGGGAGGCGTTCAAGAGATACGGACTGTAGACTCAGTCCACTCCACTACAGGGGGTGGGCATGGGGTCAGAAGGAAGTGGATGGGGCCATGGGATCACTCCAGCAGGTGTTTGCGGGGGCCAATGCGCGAGCGGTATGAGCGGCGGGCGTGTGCAGGGCCCAGGGAGTCTCTGCAGCTCTGACACGTGTAGGTCTCCGGGACGTGGGACTTCCTGATCTTGGCGCAGGACAGATGGATCCACGTGTTACAACGGTTGCACTCGATCATGGCCCGGCCCGCAAACGGCTTCATACAGAAACACGTCACCAGGTCCCACGAGTCATCGTCTGAGAAAGAGAAAACAGCTCACACCAATGCCCCATAACACATGGGACCGAAGGGCTTCACAACAAAAGGCACATATGAATGACGCCTTTGGGGAACATTTCAATTTAAGTTGTCTTACCAGAGTCCACCATTATGTCTTCGTCCTCTCCAGAGCCACCCTCGTCTCGGAACACCACTTGTTTCCCCTGTCTGATCACCGTCCTGTTACCAGGGAAACCCTCCACCCGCTCCACCTTCACCACGCCCTCTTCCAGCTCCCGCCCCTCCCAGCCTGCCCACTCCTCATTGGGTTCTTGTTTACAGGAGGAGTTGATGAAGGGGGAGAGGCTGGAGAGGTGCGGAGTGCCTGAAGGAGGGAGGGGGATGGTGAAGTCATCCTCAGGCTCGTCTTTGATTGGTCGTCCTCCCAGGGGCAGGGGAAACTGCGGCTCAGAGATGTTTATGTAGGCCTGTTGGGTGGAATTCGGCTCGCTGGCCTGGCTCCTTCTTTCCCACTTCCTCTTCTTCAGTTTTTCGGTTTTCCTGCGGTCATCTGGGTGCAGGGAGGATACTATACGGCCATGCTAAAGAAGAGGAATTAATTCAGGATTAAGAAATTAGAATGAGTAAAGGTTGGAAATAGCAGTGGACATCGTACCAGTAGATCATAAACTCCCCACTTACATCTTTCCTAACATGGCTGGATAGTGAGGCCTCAGGGTGGAGTCCTGTGGAACTAAGTCGTCTCTTGTTCTTGTCCTGCAGGGGTTTAGGGGGCCTCAGGGGACAGGAAGAGGGGGGTCGAGGGACAGGAGTCCAGGCATCGCTGTCTACTGTGCTGCCTGTACTGTTGGGGGGGCTGGAGCTACTGAGCACAGGACAGTCCTGGAGAGGGAAAGGAGATATTAAATACAGTATGTTTTTACACAACATTTCCTATGGACCAGAATGGAGGTGGGGGTGAAACTGTTGTACAATCCAACAACATTGGCAGACAAACCCCACACACGCGCGCGCACGCATGCACACACACACGCACGCACGCACGCACACACACACGTAAACCTAAACAGCCGTTAACAGTAAATTCACGACAGCTGAACAATAATGTATAACTATGTTATACACTGCCTCAATGACGCCACCGCATTTGGCCATAACAATGGAAATCCCTCTGCCTAAGATGGGTTGAGTGATTAGCCCTAATCCGAGGGGCTAGGTCTGGCACGGGACAGAGTAGTAGAACAGGTCTGGATGATGTACAGCAGTGTGCTCCGGGTTCAACAGGTCCAGGATGCTGACGTTGGTTGCTCGACTTGGCTGAGGAAAGGTCTTCAGGGGCCTGGTTCCATTACAGCTACTCACTCCATTGTCTCTGTCCAAGCTAGGAAGGGGACCGCTACTGAAGCTCCATTCGGTCTTTCGGAGGAGTTCTGCCATCACAAGACTTATTCTGTCCAGTCCTCTGAACACTACAGTTAAGGGAAAGGGTCTAGGGGCGCAGAAGCACAGGGCCGCTGTCTAGGATGAGTATGGAGAGACTATGTTGGCCCTCTTACCCTGGGAGAGGGGGCAGGGCTGTGTTAGGTGTGTGCCCCTTCAGGAGACACAGCAGCTGATTGGCTAGCGAGGGACAAGGGCAGGGGCCAAGCAAGGAGGCTGCCAGTAGCCACGCCTCCTTCAGTTCTGTGGATCAAATAGAGGGTCAACACAACACGCTAGGGAGGGGTTAACAAAGATACAGTCAGCATGTCCAGGGCTCCATTCAGAAGAGCACAACCCCCTGAGTGGTTCAGAAATGTCATGCTGTAAAGTGCTGACTCTCCAAGATACACGGCCTGGCCTATTTTTATCTGCCTGTTCCTCAATGTTAGCTTACTGAACAGAACCCATGTACTACATTAAAACCATGACCACCCAGAAGAAAGAAACAATTCAACTTTAAAGTCAATGTAATGTAATGTAGCTGACTGTATCATCTTCACAGCAAGAGTTAGGATGCGGGGGAGTTAATATACCACACAGGGGGGATGGAGGAAAAAACAACGTGTAGAAAGGAGTAAAAGCTCCAAGCTCGATAATCCTCAAACACATGAGTTCTACCCCTGGTGCCTTGCCCCTATAACCACATCAAGGGAATGTTACCTCCAGATATAACCAGGCAGTGTTATATAGTAAGTTCACAGTTCTGCCTAACAATTCAGAGAAAATAACGAACCACAAGGGACTGTTAATAAGAGACATCCACATGTACGTACACACACACACACACACACACACACACAGGGTTTTCTTTACTGACCTCCTGGGGGTAGGGGATATAGCCTGCATAAGCCAACACAAATGTGCAGAACTTGTTGAAGTCCTCAACAGTCCGCCTCCTCCTGTATGGTGGACTGATCCCCTGCAAGTCAAAACACATCAATAGGATGTCAAATTAAACGAGGAAACATTGTTAAAATGTGGACACATGTAAAACACATTGATAAAATGTTACATATGACCAAACTACAACAAAACATGAATAGTTTCAGTGCATTTAAGTTCAGGTATTGAACATTAAAAATTAGATTTTGACTTCCAATCGTTTGCAAATATATTATGAGCAAATTAGCTAGTAAATAAAGCCAACACTAAGCTAGCTAGCTACGTCTGTGTGCCAACAACGGCAACGCGTTTTACGTTACAGTAGTTGAAAACCGTTCGCATTAAAACTTGGAATTTCCTGGCTAATTAAGGTACAGTAACAGTTATGATACTCAGAGCATGCACATATAAACCACATATTACACATCCAGCCAAAAATGTAATTTTCAAATAAATACTGAAGTTTATTAGCTTAGCTAACGACGTGTTAGCTGAATGGTACAGAAACGTGAGAGTATCAGTAGCTAGCTATGTTTTTGCTAGTTATCATAGCTCATTTACTTTTAGCTAGCTGGGCAGACAGCTTTAAGCAGTATACAGAAACTAGGCTAAGCGCTATCAAAGTGGTGTAACTAACTACAGTAGTTCTGAATAATAATAAGATGAATAATTAACGATACTGTACCTCTGATCCAAATGCATGCGGTGACGAAGTAACGTTGTCCATCTCTAAAGTGATCACAAGACATACGATACATACAGTATTATGTACTAATCTAAACAGAATAACGAGCAAAAAAAACCGATGGCATCAGCTGAGTGCACAAATATTCTTAGTCAGGTTGCAGCCGTATAGCTACTGCAGCTTGTTTAGTGCTTGTGTCTTCGACGCTGAAAACAACACGGTCCATGTAATAACATTAAGCTAACCAAAGAAAGCTAACCAAAGCTACCTAGTTAGCTGACGTTAACAACCTGTGATGGCAGGATAAGACTCGTTAGCTTACTCTATTCTAAAAAAAAATAATATGCAGAGAATGTTTCACCTTGGCCTGCCGTGGACCACGCGATACATTTGCTAGCAATTTGTAGTTGACTGTAATCCAAATGTTACTTTAAAAAACTGTTCCCAACCAAAATATTGTTGCCTATCTGTTCCGCGGAGTGCCCATCACTAATGTCACTCAAGCTTTGGTCAGTGAGGAAAAGAGAGAGACCCGCCTCTTTAACTGAGAGGTTTAAATGGATATAAAATCCTCTTTTTATATGGTATTTAAATTAAGATATTAATGGTCCCAAAAGTTTAGTTTTGGATTGGCGAGGGAAAGAGATATTATGGGAAACCAGGGTTTGTGTGTTAATGTGTAATGTGTAGTTGTGTGTACTCCACACAAACATCCCCAGAAAGATAGCGCCCCCCCCCCCCCCCCCAATCACGCCTGTCGCTGGTGTGACGTCAGTTAGTTCACTCTTAAAGCCCACAGGCAAGGGCGTAGGAGCGGGGGGGGACATGCCCCTCCAATGTTAAAAACAGATAAATTGGTCCCCCCCACAATAATAAGAACATTTTGCAAACATTTTAAATGTGTCCCCCCCAATATGAAACTCATTCCTACACCCTTGCCCACACGTCATCTGTTCACTTTATTCAGCTCATCTAAAAAATGTCTTCATCCCATCAGGTGAGTTGGCATGACATTCTTTTAATTATATATAAAAATTAATTACTTATCTAACAGAAGATTTGCCACATCAGCGTCGCCATGTAATGCATTTTTCTCCCTGAGTTCCATCCATCATGGATAGGCCAATAGCATCCAGCAACAGACCCAGACCACCCAATAGCATCCAGCGAGCTGCACCAATGTTCACTTTTGTTTTTGAACATAATCTATCTGCCTTTCTTTTAGCAGATTTGCTTTCTTTTGATCTAAAACATATTTTCTTATGTACCGTTACATTCTGAACTTCTTCCATTTTTTATAAAATTGTCTCGCTAGCGTGTCTCGCTGATGGATCCACAAAATGAGAGTAGTCACTTCCTTATTTTTTTCAGCCTTTTTTCAGCTTAGGGATAGGGAACATGGATTTCTGGGTCCCCATAAGTATAGAAAAAACATGTGTAGTAAGAGCAGAGGGAGATCATGACCAAGTGTGACATCCTGACTCCCTCCCAACTCTCTTTCTGCAAGCTGATTATCTATGTGTCCACTGACCTGCATTTGTGCTGAGTGAGATTAGTGTTCTGCTGAGCTTTTTGTGCTCTTTCTCCTCTCTTGCAAACAATGTGAATGTGTTCTAAATAGCAGGGTGTAAATGTGTGTGATGCAGGTCTATTAACCATGTATTTACCATGAATTTACCACTGAGATAGTAAAACCTGACAAATCAGTCCCCACAATCTTTTTGCTGATCCCCACTAGAATAAAGGCTATTTCTGGCTTAGGAGTTAGGTTTAGTTTAAAACTTACAATTGGGGTTAGTGTTAGAATTTAGGTTACTGTTTAGGCATTATAAGTTAGGTTTATGAGGTTAAGGTTAGAGTTAGGTTGAGGCTACGGTAATGGAACATGGATTTCTGTTTTTCTAGTCCCCACAAGGACAGAAAAATAAACGTGTGTGCGCATGCTTGTGAGAGTGTGTATGTGTGTAGTGTGTGTGTGTGTGTGTTCACTATATAACACAGAATAGCAGGGCGGTGCTACCCTGCAGTGGAGACTGTATGTCAAAGAGACCCAGAAGCAGCAGCTGAAAGAGAGCAAGAGAGGGAGAGCAATCGAGTGAGAAAGCAAAGTGATAGAGTCAGAGAGAGAGGTGGAAGACTGCTGTTTGTTTCTGCCTGTGAGTAAAAGGTACAGTCTCTACAGTTTTGTTAATCAACTAGGAAGATGGTGCTGCAGTTGAGAAAACTGATAATTTCTGTTTGTATCTGAGGCTTGCATAACCTTTCGTTGTACAGTAAATGAGTCAGACATTTCTACCTGTGCCATTACGAAGGAAAACATGACAGCATTGCAGAGTATTTGGTCAGATTTTTGCAAAATGCTAGTCTTTTTTGTCTAAATGAACAGTTTGCTTATAGGCCTGTGTTTCTTTTGTCAAATTGTATGAATTACTATTTTGGCCAGGTTATCTCTGTCTTCTGTTCTCTATCATAGATGTTTTTTTTGTTAGTTGAAGATGCACCTTTCTAAACAAGATTTTTAAACAATTGAATATTTATTTCCCCTCACGTTCCCTCTCTTCTGCCCAATTTCAATGCAGTGTCCAATATTATGATGGGTACACTCTGGCTTTAAGGCTGGGTGTGTTTGTGAGTGTGTGCCTTTACTCCTGTGATGTGAGTCAGCAGACAGGGTATTAAGAGATCCTGTCTGGGGCTGCCTGGGTGCAGTGGAGTGGACCATTTATATACTGTAAAATGAAGTATTGATAATGCTGGTTTGGGATCTGTACCACTTAGCAGTCTATTCATTTTGGTTGTTTCATCTTTATATTCTAAGTCGTTGTACATATGAAAACACATTTTTGTATTAGCTTGCCTAGTGTTTTCAGACTAGTGCAGATTTTGTTTTGAAACTTTTGTAGGCTCTTTGAATAATATTTAATAGAGAGCAATAGGGAAACATTGTGCAATGTTCTTACGTAAAAATCCTTCATGAAACGCTTCTAGTAGAAGTAATTTCATTCACAATCATAAATATAATTGTATGATTTGGAAGTAGGGTGTAGGAGTAATTAAAAGAAAAACGATGCAGATAACCTAAAGGTGTTTATAAGAAAAGGTACTGGAGGTGTTTCAGACATATTTTTTCACCATAGCAGTATTTGTGAAATTTTGCACAACAATGTCATTGGTTATACAATCTAAAAATGAATGGAGGCATGTTTTGTAGCAAATATTGTACCCTTTGTGTGTTGCTGCTTGATCACACTAGATTAGGTTGTTATTGTTCAATAGAGCCATTGGATTTGATGATTCCTCATTACCTTGACATGTAGATGGCTTGTTTCCACAAGTGGAATGCAGTGGAAATTCTCAGTTTTAATGGCACATTTGATATTAATACCATACTAACAGACATATAAGTAAATAGAGCAGCAGTGAAATTACCCTTTAAAGCTAACTAGCTACTTTGGCAAATTAAATTGCATGAATGTGTAGGCAATAACATTGCTTTTCCCTCTGGCTTTCTTATCGAATGGGTTTTGAAGAGATGAGAGAGGAAGCGAAGCATGTAGTTGAATCGCATTTGTGTGGGAAAACAAAGAAATCTTCACTTGCGATGTTCACTAAAGACAATTCCCAAAAACCTGAATGAGGCAACCTCTCCCATCCTGATGTAACTTCTTATTGTCATGGATGAAAAGCCAAGTTCATGTTGCTATGCCCTTTACCCTAGCTTTTTGGAATGTACACTTATCAAACTGAAATGGCCCACAATGCACAATGATCGCTGCCCTTGCCATGGTGGCTACACGTCTGTGAGAATTACAAGCTAAAACAAATGTGGCAAATCAGTTCCATTCCTTTCAAGTAGTTAACTTAACTACCATGAGGTGTTATTCACAGTCAGTGAATAAACTGAATGGAGTGAAGGGGCTCTAATTTAGCAAGAAATTGAGGGCTTTAATCAACATAGAATCTATGAAATATATGTTCTAATAGCAGAAAGAGTCACAATAAAAGTAGTCATTACACACATTAGAATTGCACATCACATTTAATACATCAAACAGCATTTTTGTTGGGGAAGAAAGTAAAAACCAATCTGTGCATCAGGACCATTATATACAGAAATATGATAACGCCCAGCCCCAGAGATGGATGTCTTTTGGACAAGGTCCACAGAATCTTTCTCTACAGTCATTGATACCAAGGGTGTGCCTTAAGAGTCTGAAGTGTTGTAATCCCAGCTGTGCTGAGAATAAAAACACGATATGGCACCTGTTTACAGTATTGAGATCACACACTTTGGTCATGGTATGACGGAGTACATCCATGTATCTGATCTACTGTACTCCCAAACCATATTATCCATCCTACTCTCTATACCATCAAGTCATCTGTTCTAATGTGCTGTGTACTTGCAGAAAATGGCTGCACTGTGTTTTGTCCAGTGAGACCTCCTAGGGCTTAACCCAAAGCCCTCTATTCAATGGACTACGCACCAACTGACTGCAACACAATAGTTGCCCAGTGACAGGTACCCAGGCAACCACTAGTACTGTGCAGGGGCATTCACAAAGAATTGGTACAAATCCACTGTTGAAGCAGTGATGTGCGGTGAGGTCTAAGTCAGAGTAGGCAACGAGAAATACTCTACAATCTGATAGTCTACTCACTGGACAGGTTAAACTCCCTAGCAAATCTATTTCCGTTATGTGTGTCATTAGATTGGAAGCATACACGTTTTAAAGGGAACTGTACTGTCGTTGTCCCATACCCGTATCGATGGAGACTGCGCTGGACAAAGCCCAATTTTTTTTTTCAAAATCTCGTCAGTGGAGCCTTTTTCCCACGAGTACGCAAAGCAACATGTGGCCCTTTTCAAAACAACCGATTAAGCAAAATAGTAGCTTGTCTTATTGACAATCCAAAATATGGCCTACAAAATCTGGGAGTAGGCCACACTACTTTTTGACAGGCTACTGTACCCCTCAAACGTCTAGTCTAAAAATAGCCTCGATGTTCGCAAATTTGTGATGAATGCGCGCTACTCTGACTTCGCCCGGACTTGATGGTACGGATGATAGACACGTTTGATGACAAACGTTGTGAGGAATGAGGAAAAATCAGTATAGTCCTATTTGGAGGGGCGGGCATTGCCACTTTCAAGGTCACTACGCAACTCCCACTCCAGAGTAGGGCGTGTTCTCTCACATGTCCACACGTGTTTCAGACATCGGTTACCTACCTATACTACTGACTATACAGCTCTGGAAAAAATTAAGAGACCACTCCTAATTTTTCTTAAATCAGCATCTCTACATGTATGGCAGCCATTCCATTCCAGTGTCTGTTAAATTCCAACACAGGCACATCCCATTTTACTAAATGAGGTACTGATTAGGTGATTACCTGAACCAAATCTAATTTAACAAGGAAAAGTATCACTATCCTCTTGCAATAGCACCAGCTGGATGGCAAAAACAGTGCAAGAAGTACCTCAAAGGTAATTTGAATAAAATAAAAACTATTCAGCATGACAAAAGAGTTGAAAAGAAAAGCTTTGAGTAAGGAAAAGAAGGGTTAAATTCTGGCTTTACTAGCAGAGGGATACAGTAAGCGTTAGGTTGCTTCCATCCTGAAAATTTCAAAGAACATAAGAACAAGGTCAAGCAACAGACATTGGGGACAACAAAGTTACAGTCTGGCAGAGGGCGAAAACGACCGAGATGACCGTCAGCTCATTCGAATGTCACTCAACAACCGTAGGTTGACATCAATGTGACCTACAAAAAGAATGGCAAACAGGAGCTGGAGTGAAGTGCACTGCGAGGACGTTTCGAAACAGGCTCCCTAGGGGCAGGGCTGAAGTCGTGCAAAGCTAGAAAAAAGCCCTTAATCAATGAGAAGCAAAGAAGAGCCAGGCTGAAGTTTGCAAAAGACCATAAGGATTGGACCGTAGACGAATGGAGTAAGGTCATCTTCTCTGACGAGCCAAATTTTTAGCTTTGCCCAACACCTGGTTTGTCTAATGGTTAGACAAGATACCTGGAAAGGCCTACAAGCCACAGTGTCTCACACCCACTGTGAAATTTGGTGGAGGATCAGTGATGATCTGGGGATGCTTCAGCAAGGCTGGAATCGGGCAGATTTGTCTTTGTGAAGGACGCATGAATCAAGCCAAGTACAAGATTATCCTGGAAGAACAACTGCTTCCTTCTGCTCTGACCGTGTTCCCCAACTCTGAGAATTGGTTTTTCCAGCAGGACAATGCTCTATGCCACACAGCCAGGTCAATCAAGGTGTGGATGGAGGACCACCAGATCAAGACCCTGTCATGGCCAGCCCAATCTCCAGACCTGAACCCCATTGAAAACCTCTGGAATTTGATCAAGAGGAAGATGGATGGTCACAAGCCATCAAACAAAGCCAAGCTACTTGAATTTTTGACCAGTTGTTGTTTTCTTCAAATAAATACTCTAAATGACTATATTTTTATTTGGAATTTGGGAGTAATGTTGTCTGTAGTTTATAGAATTAAACAATTTTTTTTATTTTACTCAAACACATACCTATGAATAGTAAAACCAGAGAAACTGATAATTTTGCAGTGGTCTCTGAATTTTTTCCAGAGCTGTATACATCTATAATCAGTAGTATGTGGCCAATGAATATCCTCTATAGATTTTTGAGAGGATATTCATTGGCTAATAAAAATTAATAAACAAATTGTGACGTATTCATGTGACGCAGGTCTTGCAACCACACACGCAGCTAAAATCTGTCAGGTTGAACTCCCTAGCAAAACTATTTCTATTTCGTGTCATTAGATTGGAAGCATACACGTTTTAAAGGGAACTACTGTCGTTGTCCCATACACATATCTATTGAGACTGCCTTGGACAATTCCTTATGCAAATAAATATTTTACTACATTGATCTCAGCACGTTCGGGTAAGACTTTTTTACAGTCTATGGGTAAGACATCACCGGCTTCATCTGCATGAATCTTTTCAAAATCTCATCAGCGGAGCCTATTTCTCACAAGGTATGCTATGCCTCACGTGACCCTTTACAAAACAACAGATTAAAATATTAGCGTGTCTGATTGACAATCCAACAACTTAAAGTTTGAATCCAGTAAAAAAATATAGCCTATATAGAGCAGATAAACACATTTTTGCAGAAAATAGCTAAAAAAACGATTTGTAAACACTTTATTTGAGGACGAAATCCATTCAGCAATCTTGAACAAATCGCTTTTGGCAGATTATTCAAGAAAGCGTAGCCAGCCTTTGACCACACGGTGTCAGCAGTTGAGAACAGCAGGCAGGGGTAGCGGAACAACTAGCTTTAGTGCAACCACACAGACACTTGGTTCTTGCATACTATTCATTTAGGAAACCTCTGCCTAATATAATCTTCTGCCCCTTGCGCTGTTGTAAATCCGTAAGATCAGATGTTGGTCTACACTTTCACAGATTTTTTTTCTTCAGAAGATTAAATGAAAAATGGTTCTAGTTGCGACAATGAATGCGACACTTCCATAGCTAGCTAGGCTAGTTAGCTTTGCTAGGCATTCTCGCGGGACTGGAGAGCCAGTGGGTAAAATGTTTTTGGCGCTTTTCCACTGCATGGTACCGGCTCGACTCTACTCGCCTCGCCTCGACTCTTCCCACTTTGGGAGCTTTTCCATTGCAAGCGCCAACCGTCAAAATTGTTTGCATCCACTTGAACTACAAAGAAAAGCAGGGTTCCCCCCCACTGTCTTGAGGAACAGAGCCCGCGAACTTTAGAGGGAGTGCTGGAGAGCGGTTTAGCCATTACACTTGTAACCAGGCCAGCTGACAGTCTTGCTTGGGCCCGGGACGAGATAATCTTAGATGGGCCCTTTAATGTCAACCCAATGTCAGTTCTGGGCCCCCCCTACCCTGGTCCCGGGACAACAGACCCGTTTGTCCCCCCCTAACGGCAACATTTCTTGTAATTAAATCCATAAAATCAAAATCAAATTTTCTGGAGAAATTGAAATGAAATGTCTGTTGACAAATCAATAATAACTTAAGATTTTTTTTTTTATTTGTAAAACAATATCATACATTTGTATTTCTTCCAAAACCCCAGGGTGGGCAGTGCCTACCCTGCCTACCCAGACCGCCGGTCACTGTGTAGAAGTGTGAGTGATCTCTCACATTCTCTGAGGGAGTAGATTTCCACTTCTACAAAGGAATAATCCAAAAGGTTGTTTCTGTATGAGATTTTTTATTTTATTTTAACATTGTTAAGTGGAAATTTGCAAGTAATAATTTTGATGCATG
The DNA here is from genome assembly GCA_016801175.1 of Esox masquinongy. Taxonomy (NCBI): domain Eukaryota; kingdom Metazoa; phylum Chordata; class Actinopteri; order Esociformes; family Esocidae; genus Esox; species Esox masquinongy. The sequence goes on along the minus strand of JACXGI010014898.1, from coordinate 2,922 downwards.
TTTTGGCTTGCGCATCCTTCTTGTATGGCTATTGTAATCAGGGGAGACCCAGGGAACAGATAATGTGCCCGGGTCCTGGGCACTGGAGAAAATGTATTAACAAAAAGGCTGGAATGACATTGAATACACTGAAAACAACCTAAAGCAACATATCAATTTCAAAGATGTTAAGAATTAGAGTTCATAAATGAAAACCAGTTTAAATAACTTATTCAGGCTCTGTAGCGTGTGGCTGTCCATCTACATCCCCAATGACACCATGGGGCATTCTGTTCACTATATTAACCCTTTGCCTAAACTACACCATACATACTGTCTGCTATCTGTCTACAGTTGATACAGGGATTCATCAATGAAGAGGACACTTCTCTAGTGTGTCAGTGGGAAGTTGCTCACTGAAGTTGGTTTCAACACTGAACTGCAGTTAGAGTGGTGTCGGAACCTGGGAAGAAACCTAGAGAGGAACCAAACTCTGAGGGGTGGCTGCCCTCTTCTGGCAGTGTTGGGTGAAGATTATAAGAGTACATGACCTTTTTTAGGACTTTGCACAGAGACACCTAGGATTCATCAGGCCAGGTAGTCCTAAGGCATGGTCCAAGCACTCCGTTCATTTAACTTAAAGGGGTCCTGGTATGCTGAAGTGCAGATTTGAGGGCACAATTTAGCAGTATGGTTGAAATACCACAGTGAGCAAGTCAGCATGACGCCTGGTGAAAACTACTGATGACACCCAGATTTATTGATGACACCCACCTGACGCTCAGTCCTTTTAAAAACATGACCAATTGAGCTCTGATGACATAACTGAGTGCCAGATCAGAAATAATGGCCCAACAGGTGTCAAAATCAACCAAGCAATCAGGAAACACCTTACTCTGGGTGTCCCTGAACATATTAAATGCCACATTAAAGTCAGCTAAAGTGAGACTTTTTGATATCCTGGCCTTGAGTTTTTGAATTACTGTTGCATCTCCACTATCAATAAGGCATCTGTTCATGGTATCCGAGACTCACAGAGGGGTTTTGGCCAAATTCAGATCATTGCCTTTATGAGAAATGGAACACAGTTACTATTTCCATAGAGTTATAAATAAAACTGGATGAAAGCCACTGGGCAAATCCGCTGCATTAAACCACACAGGCTATAATTTGATTCTGGACAGAACAGGCGTAACAGATGACAGGAATGGAACTGTGATTGCGTTTCCCAAAGTGGCATGATGGCAAATCATGCCACTTTAAACACAACAGGGTCAGAGAAGTACACAAGACTTAGCAGCAGGGGAAGTAATTAGTGTTACCTAGGGTTGTTTGGATATCCTGTTGGGTCAAGAAGACAGTGTTATCGTGACAAGGTCAAGAGGACAGTGTTATCGTGACAGGGTCAAGAGGACAATGTTATCGTGACAGGGTCAAGAGGACAGTGTTATCGTGACAAGGTCAAGAGGACGGTGTTATCGTGACAGGGTCAAGAAGACAGGGTTATTGTGACAGGGTATATATATTTTTATTTTTATTTTACACCCTTTTTCTCCCAATCCCACTTTGCGCTACTGCTACAACAGTCCCTGCAGAGTCAGGAGAGTCGTAGATCGCCACAGGCTTCCTTCGAAACCTGTCCAAACAGCCAGTCTGCTTCTTTTACACCCTCTCCCTTAACCAGGAAGTCAATGTGAGCCAACACGTCGGAGGAAACGCTCGGATTGCCTTATGCATGGCCAGGTCAGGCGCCCGCCCCACCAGAGACATTGCTGGAACGCGGCGGCACAAGGAAATCCCCTATGGCGATTACCTCCCCCCAGGCGACGCCAGCCCAATATGTACCACTCTACCTGACCCCCTGGCCACAATCGAACTCACAGCCAGTGACCACTGCGCCACTCGGGAGGCCCGAGGACAGGGTATCGTGACAGGGTCAAGAGCACAGAGTTCGAGACAGGTTTAAGAGGACAGGGTTATCGTGACAAGGTTATTGTGACAAGGCTATCGTGACAGAGTCAATAAGACAGGCTTATCATGACGGTTATCTTTTGGTGTCTTGCTGATAATGGGAATTAATTTGGAATGTGCCTCCAATAAAACATCAGTGCACCATTGGGTTTTACTTGATTAAACCAGCAACAAATCATTTAATTTAAACACACTACATCGGTATTCAAAGATAATAGGTACATTTTTTTCACAAAAAACTAAAATCTTACTTAGATCTACTAATATATATATTTTATTATCACTGTATGTCTCTGCATGTGTTTATTTAATAAAAATAAATGTTTTTGGGAATTACAAAACAAATTTGTGGGCATTTGAAGATATTAATACACAGCTCTACAGAGCTCCTCCCCCCAAAAATATTTTCCAAATACATCTTACACAAAAAGGGAATTTTCAATGCCCACTGTTCTTATTTGTTTTTACTTCCATTATTCATTTTGTATTAATTGTTCGACCCGACCCGAACAAATACCTTATTTGTTGTGAAACTTACTTGGCAATAAAACACTGATTCTTATTCAAATTAACTTAAATGATTTACAAATTTTGACTAAGATCATGTTTATTAAACATCTATAAAGAAAATCTATTGAATTAACTGGTTTCCTGGAAACAAGAATGAAAACCCTGAGAATGTCATTGAAGAGTTATAAAACATTATAAGGCTGAGAGACCTAGTATTCCTACAGTGGGGCAAAAAAGTATTTAGTCAGCCACCAATTATGCACGTTCTCCCACTTAAAAAGATGAGAGAGGCCTGTAATTTTCATCATAGGTACACTTCAACTATGAGAGACAAAATGAGAAAAAAAAATCCAGAGAATCACATTGTAGGATTTTTAATGAATTTATTGGTAAATTCCTTGGTAAAATAAGTATTTGGTCACCTACAAACAAGCAAGATTTCTGGCTCTCACAGACCTGTAA